>PVIW01004778.1:0-122271 GCA_004026585.1 Noctilio leporinus | reverse complement strand
CATTTTGCAAGTGTAAACTCATTTTATCTTCATAGCACTTTATGGTGAAGGTGTTACTATCATTCCCATTTTAGTGAGAAAATTGAGGTAGAAAGAAGCTAAGTAACTTGCCACAGTCACATAGATAACAGGTAAAAGAGCCAGAATTTAAACCCAGATAATCCACAATCCACTTAAGTACTGTAGTTTATCTTGCCAAGGTAATCAGTTCAGAAAAGCTCTACTGAACCTCAAAAACACAACTGTCAAGAGATCCCCTATGTTCCCCTGATAGAGGAGGGATCCCCTATAGAATCCCCTATATTTCTGGTGGAAAAAAGTCTCTAAATTAGCATAAGTCTTTTGGTCAGTACTTCTCTTTTCATATTTTTTGAATGTAATAATGTCACTTGCTTCAGCAGAGAAATAACTTGAGTATTATTAAATGTTTATTTATGCAAACATTTCACCACCTTTTTTGTGCTCTTGAAATCACTGTATTCCAAGTAAAGACTTTACTGATTTTGAAATAGAAGGACCAAATAAAAAACACATTACTATGGTATAACATACATATATATTAGTATATTAATTATCTTTACGTTTTTTAAATAATGGCACAAGTTAAAATTATTTCCTTATTTTTTCATATAATCTTTTTCTACTGTATTTTGGGATACCAACATGTGCATTATAAAGCTGCTTCCCAAGGAACATGTTCAGTAAAATTATTGTGTGTCAGTGTTAGCTCTATCTAAATGTATTACATGAAAAATGAACACCTAGAAGGGAAGTACAATGTAGAGAACTCCCACCTATTTTGGGGTGGGTGTATTCTGTATACTGTTTTTGTTACAAGTTGCCAATTAATCAAGAACCACAACTGATGAACAAATGAGGGTTTATAAAGGGGAGAAAATATAACATGTGCATCACAATGTGGGCTGGGAGGCCTTTCCAAGTCCTTCTGGACACAGCCATAATCAAAAGCTATAGATATGATATGAACCATGCCTCCCACAGAGCTTCAAGGTAAGTTTTTAATAATATATCCTTGACCAAGCAGTTATAGCCTTCACTGCTTCAACTACTGAATCAACAGTATGCTTCCTGTGTTAATACAAAATGTTTAATGTACACTTGCCTGCATTAATAATTAACTTACTGGATATTGTATAGAATGAAGGCATTTTAGTGACCACTCACAGGGACTCAATTTTCAAGAAGGATGTCATCATGTGTTATTTCCCACCAGGGCAATACAGATACACTTTCCATGGAGATAAACTCAGGCCAGGATCACCAATTAAGTCCATAGCTAGATCACAATGTACTATAACTCAGGAGAGAAACAAAACTGGACTCATGTAATAGCAACCATTTAACGGACATGTGAAAAGGCTGGCTCTTTGTAAATGCTTCGAGAAAGGCTGCCTAGAACAACATAGTGATGACACTGTTCATTTCATAATACATAGTACAATTTAACTCATAATGGCATCAGGTGCACTAATAGTTTTTCTAAGCCCTTGCTTTCACCTGGCAACCATCCTATAGAAAATCTTGACTAATTAAATAAAGTTGAGATTGAACTATTTCAGTGGAAATCAGTACATAGCATCTGAACTATGAGTCAAAAGGGACAGATTAATCAGTGGAACAATGTGCAAAACAAAAAAAAAAAAAGAAGGAAAACAAAGAGTATTATTTGCTAAACCTCACACAGGATGCAGATTTTTATTTAATGCAGTTTATTTCACATAGGAATTTAAAATTTCTATGAGTAGCTCCTTGCCTTACATCCTGTTAACCCAAGATTAAGAAAATGATATTGCTATGCAAGACATTATATCTTTCCGTAGCTCAATTTAAATGTATGTAAAATAAGGATATTATAGGCCAAATGATATCTAAGGTAATAAACAGAGCTAATTCTATGCAGTTGTAAAATCTAAAAGGACAAAAAAGTAAAATTAACATTTCCATGAGGCTTTTAAAAGTAGGTAAGAATTATTATTGACGTGGTCTTACAGCCAACCATGAAAAAGTATAGGTCAATGACAAGTATCAGGAAAGTCACTTTTCATCTTTCCAATGTGGCCAAAATAATTTTTGGAGAACATTCTCTCCAAAAGTCTCATCCTCATCCTCATCCACATCCAATCTTTAATACTATGTTTTTATTCCAATTTGAAAGAAGTCGAAGTCAGCGGTCCCAAACAGGAAGACAGCCATGCTTACCTTTCACTGAGCTCGTGACAAAAGCAAAGCATAGAAACTAGAACAAAGCAAAGAATAACTATTTCCAGTTAACTGGTTCAGCGGTGATTCTGGATGTTGACCACAAAAAGCATGCTGGTCAGGGGAAGAAATGCCATCACATGTGGCCAGACTTCCATATTAAGGAAGTCGGTGTTTTCCTGTGTCCAGGCCAGTGGGAAGTCTGGAAGGCATCAGCAGGGTTTCAAAGTGATCCACGTGATGGGAATTTAGGTGAGCAGAAAGATTAATTATCCTTTTTAGGCTAAAACCAGATTCAATTGCATGAGTATGTTTCTTTCAGGTTCTTATATCTGCATCTTCTTGGGATTTATATGTCCCTCTAAACTACTGTATATATAAGGATACAGCACAGTTCTAAGGAAATCTCAACATGGAATAGAGTAGAAACAGGATTTCTGTTTGCAATCTACATTTCACATGATTATTGTGATCTTTGATTATACCAGGCATTATATTTTTCCTACCAAGTTATACTCATAGCACCCGAATCATGGCATGCATTCAGGAGACAGCCAACACTGCTTTTTAAACTGGTGATACTCTGCTGGAAGGATTCATAAAGTTTTTTAATGAAAACATTTAGACCTCTAATCACCTTGATTCTGAAGCAGTGTCCTGTCTGGGACAACAGGAAAATAAGGATTGATGTTAGCACAAAGAAAGAGGTATATGTCCAAAATCAGGATATAGAATAAAAAATCATTCCCATAAGTCCATAAGGCATAATAAGGTTATTTCAATTATGAACCACAATGAGTGCTTATACTATTTTTGTCAGTGAACATGAAAGAACTACAGAGGCTCAAAACCATACGATAAAGTACTTCATCAGCAAAAATCTTAGTTTCTCATTGAAAAGTTTCATAAGTAATTAACAGTAATGACTATCATTTTATGCTTGACAAGTAAACTTCAATATTAATAATTTTTAAATTATAGACTTAAAAGCTGAGAAGCCAAAATGAGTGACAAGATGCCTGTTGATAGAAAGCATATATTACATTTGATAAATGAATATTATATAAACATACTGTATCGTCATAGGCAATTACAGTTTAGCTACTGAACAATGAAATAACATTAAATTTTAAAAAATAATTTGAAGTAAGGTAAAATAAAACATACACTTATTCCCTTTATCATTTTAATGCTCTACAAATGACCCTGCTCACCAATAACAATGTTATTAAACATATCTTGGCTTTTTCCTCAGCATGCTTTAAAATAGTAACCTGCCATATTTTTAATAATTCAGAATAGAAAGATGCCTAATCTGAACTTCAAATTTCAAATATGCCTTCTAAAAGTTGCATTTGTTAGCTTATATGCAAATGTGCTCTATACCTTATTTGACTATGCATATTTAAAGACACACTTAATAAAACTAGTAAAATATGAGGTAGCCAAGTGAAAAGAAAACTGTAATTCATAGTATTATGAACGTCCTCCCCTCAATATTCCAAGTAGTTCCAGATACCATGGTAATTGTGTAAGTGTGATGTTCTCTCTGAAAGTATGATAATGGGAGCTATAGAGTTCAGAAATCAGTGGACTAAAACCATGTTCTTGAAGATACTCCTTTTTAGAAAATACACACTGAAGTATTTAGAGGAAGGGGGCATGATGTATACAACTTATTCATGAATGGCTTAGAATTTTAAAAGGCATATATATGTGTGTATATATACAGTACATATGTGCATGTATATATTCATATGTACATAGGCAGAAAAAATGATAAAGCAAATAGGGCAAATGTTAAAGATCAATGAATCTGGGTAGAGTCAGCAGGAGTTCTCCATAAAAATTTTGCAACTTTTCTGTAAATTTGCAATTATTTCCCAATACATATTTATAAAGCACTCTCTTCAAAACTGTAATAAATTTATGTCTAAATGACTTACTCATTGAAATAAACCCATTAAGAGTTCATTGTGTCCAATTTTATGAATCAACGATGCATAGGAATGTACAAGTAAAGCTATGAACAATATTATCCAGGACAGTACTCTTTAAAAGCCAAACAACTAGAAATAATCCCCATGGATTAGTTAAATAGAATACTATCCTGCCCTGTCTGGTGTGGTTCAGCAGAGGCAACCACACACTGATGTTTCTCTCCTTCTCTTTCTCTTCACCTTCCCCTCTCTCTAAAAATAGATAAAAATCTTAAAAAAAAAAAAAAAAAAACACTATTCTACAATAAAAATGAATAAACTTCAGTCACTATAGGGCTACTGGTAGCATTACAGTTAATGACTGGGTGGCAGTAACATGGAATGTTCACTCTGATGAGCTGTATGGTGGTTTTTTAATAAAAAATATCTTAATGACCTGAGTGGTGGCACAGTGGATAAGGTGCCAGCCTGATAACCCAAAGGTTACTGGTTCAATTCCCCAGCCAGGGCACATAACCAGGTTGCAAGCCAGGACTCCAGCCAGATCCTTAGCTGGAGGCAGGTGAAAGGCAACCATACATAGATGTCTCTCGCCCTCTCTGCCTCTCTCCCTACCCATCTCTCTAAAAATAATAAATGAAATCTTTAAAAAAAGACTGGCTCACTTATTTTAAAAAGTAGATTAATGAAAAATGTTTAAGAGGTTTTTAGCCTCCTGATTCTTTGCTGTCAAATTATTAAAACACATACAAAGAGGATAGAAAAAAGTGCTTCTAATTTTTAGAATTTGTTAGCCAAGAAAACATTACAAAATACCAAAAAATTGCAAAATTTTAAATGAGGCTACAAATTTAAAAGTTCTCCTCATGTAAGTAAAATTTTTCAGTGCAAAATGAACATATATTTGCCCTCTGGACTTCAATTGTCCTTCAACAGAATGAGATACAGAGGACTGGGGGTTGGAGGGGTTATGAGAAAGAATAATACATGCACCTAAGCAGAAGATGAACTAAAGATGAACATAGGTCTGGTTTTGTTTCCAAGAAGGAAACTGTGATTTTTCCAGATGCTCATTTTAACATAATAATAAAAAAGCTGCAAATGGAGTTCACCAAAAGTGTTGTGTTCTTTTTAATAAGTGGTATTATAGAGATAAGGCAAACTGATATTTTTATGTGTGTACATTTTGGTTCTCTAAATCTATTGCATATTCTAGATATATTATACTATTTTTTGTGGCTGACTTCCTTTGAAATTTCTCCTGTAAGATTGTCCCTAAAATTACCTTTTAAAATCAATTCTTCATCAACTTCCTTCACTAGAAGTTCACTATTTAAACATGACTGTAGTAATTCAGAGAAAAGTTCAGATCTGAAAGGTCATTAATCCAATATTAATAATCATTGGAGTAAAAATATTGGCACACATGGACAAAAGATACTCAGAGATAATTTAAGAAATACTCTAACCATTTTGGGAGGGTACCTAGTTATACGTTAACTTTGGAGACTTCCTACGTCTAAAGAAGATGGGGCCAAAAGAACATACATGAAGATTTTAGTGACACATAGGTTGATTGATAGACAGCATGTATTTTCCTTGACTGCAGGAATTGCCAATTATCAACCTACTCAAAACAACCCAAATGTCCATCCTCAAGAGAGTGGATAAACTGTGATGTATTAAATGAACATTATACAGCACCGTGGCTGGGGTGGCTCAGTTGGCTGGAGCATTTCCCCATAAGCCCAAACGTCATGGGTTTGATTCCCAGGTCTGGGCACATTGATTGGTTGTCAGTGCAGTCCCTGGTCAGGGACACGTAGGAGAGGCAACCAATCAATGTTTCTTTCTCACATTGATGTTTCTGTCCACCTCCCTCCCTCCATTCCCCTCTTTCTAAAATCAATAAGTGTATTGTCGGGTGAGGATTTTAAAAAAGAAAAAACAGGAATGAATCTGATAAACTTCTAAGCCAACCACAATCTCTTAGAAAAATTCTCAGCACCCCTTTCCAAAGGCGGATAGCAATCCACTAAGAATTTTAACGATCAGTAAGTGTTCATAATTTCAAAATTTTTAAAAGGCGGTTTCACAAAGTCACTACATCTAATTTTGTGCACCTATAAGATCAAAGAACGAGATTTAAGGGGCTCTATCTTTCAGTACACCTACACAACTCAAGTGATCTCTCATGCTATCCGAAAGTTATTGCTATCAATATGATCCCGTACCCACTGTGTGATATTCACTGAGGTTAACAAAAGTCTATTTGTTTGTCACTCAAAAAGAAAATAAATGCCTACGAAATATAATATATACTTATAATTAATAATATATCCATCCCTGTAGTACAGCTGTTTAAATCAGTGGCTTCTGGGTTCCACAGATACGTTTAGGGAGGCTAAGGGAAAAAATGCATGACCAGGAGAGCTTCCCTTAGTATGTGTTAATAGCAGGGCTTGTTCCAAACAAAACCAAAACTTAGGAGTGTGGAGCAAGGAAACACACAAGTGGTATAAAAAATGATAATAACTTTAAAAGTGAGGTTATTACGTACTCAAAAAGCTGGTTTTAAACGTTTTCTTCTAACACCAAGTGGAATGCAAACCAATACGTTAGAAACAACTTAGAACAAGCACAACAGAAGGAAGCACCAACGTCACTCCAAAATTAGCCACTCAAATTAGCCACCCTTTAGTAACACAACGGTAGTATATCACTGCAGAAAATTCTGCGTGGCAAACAGAGGATACTGATCTCACCTGATTTCATTTTCATACTGTGGGGACAGTCTACCTGAATTCTGGTAAAAGCTTTTCAGGAAAGAGGGGGCAGTGAAGGAAGGGGCAGAGAAGGAAGTGTGCAGACTTGGAAGACTGGAGGAAGAAGGACTCTCTCTGTGCATGCGCCGAGCAGATGAAAGGGTGCTGAGTACAGAAAACACAGCAAGTTTGTCTTAATTCAGATTTTGGCAAAATCGTCGTTCGCTATGAAAAAGTACATAAACAGGTTCTTGTTATTAATGTCATCTTTCCTTTAAAGGCTCAGGCTGGATCTTACATGAGGGGGAAAAAGAGCATGCGGTTCTCTCCATTTGGAGGTATGACCTCATTTCACCCATTCGCAGATTGAATTCCTCCTCATCCATGGCGTGTTTGTCGCTAACAATTTCCTAACACATTTTCAGACAAAAAGTGTTCGTTTTTACATGCAAAAAAATACTTCAAGGGGAAAAAAAAATAGGAAAACACGTATAATTACAAGAAACAAGTTCCAGAAGGAAAAACCGGGTAGCAGTAATTAAACGGTTAACTATTTTAAAGACATAAACTCTTCCAAAAATTGAAGAACGAGGTGTTTGGTTGTTTGGTCTAACACTAAGGTCCGTATTCTTTCCTGCAGCCAATGGGATTGTACAGGTTTTATCGGAATCCCTAAATCTCCAGTGCAGCTCTTTTTATTTTTAGAAGATTCTTTTCCTGGCAAGTTTTCACATGATACAAATAGCATCTTTTTATATTGATAGAAATTACTTGAGTTTATGTATTTTTAAAAATGGAAAGCTTAAGGAAGAAAAGAGACATCATTTATAGTTTAAAATAATATTTTAAATTCTATAAATATAACTTTTCCTAGGGGAAAAAAAAGATCTACTCTGATAAATATAAATAAAAGGACTGTAAAAAAAAAATCTTGATTTACACATGAATACTTAATACTCTTTATTTAAGAAAATGAGGATAATTATGTTACTCTAGTTTTTATATGTCCTAAATACCTTATTTTTCACCTCAACTCATTAAAAACACAGTTTTTAACAAAGTTGTATCCTTAAAAGAAATGCTGGTCAATTTGATAACAATATAAAATGAATCTCTTTTTACTTAAGAGTTCTGGTTTGTTTGTTCTTCCCTCCAACTGAGATCCCTATCAGACCATTTCCTATAACAAACTCATAGGGAAAGAAGAACAAAATTAGTTCTAGGATATAAATTCTGATGGGTGTTACATAGTAGGAGGTGTAAAAATTCTACTATTCCAAATTTACCTCCTTTTATTTCTTATCCAGTGGCAACAATTTTGTTGAGTTATTTTTTAAAATGCCACATAAGATAATTCCCAATGGCTACTTCCTGTCAATTATACCGTGTGTATTATTTATTGACATCAGGTTATTCCAGATAAAATTTTATCAATTTTTTTTACTTGGCTTCAATTTATTATGAAATAACATAAAGCCAATTTTTGTTTTATGTGTGAGGGTAATTTAGGTGATTTTTTTAACCCTGGCATTTCATTATAGGCTAACAGGAAGTCCCATGGCTATGTTATTTTTGAATTTGCTGACGTTGTTCCATCAAGCCCTCATCAAGAAGGCACTGATGACATGTACTGTCAGCAGGTTTTTCAGGCAAGTCCACGTTAATATCTTGTTGTCTCTATTTTTCTGGGAAAAAATTTCCACTCAACAGGCTTTAACTTAGCTCTCCGGGTGTGGTTTGAATCTTGCCTCGTTTCCCTTAGGAACTAAGGTTTTTATAATCCTATTTTTATGGTCTTTCTGAAAACTAAATGTTGGCCACAGCATGACGTCACCACACACCCTGACCCCGCTGGGACGGAAAGAGGCTGGAAGAAGAGCCGTGGTTCCCACGCTGGGGAGAGGTGGGGACTCACCTGCACTGCTCGCTGGAGCTCTGCCTCAGAAAAGGGGAGCGAACCCCCGGCGCCCTCCCATCCTGTAAATTCAGCTTCCGCTTGGCGCTGGAAGGTGGGTGGCTGAACGTGTGTGCCCGTCTCCGGAACTGCGGGGAGTCGGAATCCTCCTCAGGGAACGTGTGCCACGCCGAGGACAGCGGGGAGGCTGGCGGCGTCCCCGGGGGAGAGTCTCCGGGTGAGTAGTCCTGAAAAGCAAGCAGAAGGGAGGTTTTCCTTTCCTACAGGGACCACGGCAGACCCGCTTGAACACAGGCTCAAAGGTGCCAGGGTGTCCCTTCTTCCTCCTGAGTCATGACCAAAACTGGCCTTTTGGTCTCTTTTACTCAATCCATGTTGACACCACCAACCATGTCTTCTGCTAAGCAGCCGTAGGACGGCATTCGTCGGTGGTGAAATGCTGCAGCTACCCTACTTTTCTCCTTGCTGCCAGAAAGATGAAAAGAGAGCAGGACCAAAAAGGGGCGGAGTCTGCGTTTACGTATCTCCCGATTTCCGGCCCTATCAAAATAACATCACAACCTGTAAGTGGCCAAGTCTGGGGCAACGCCTTCAGGAAAATAAAATAAAGGCTCTTAAGTATCTCCCTTCACTATGGACGTTTCCATCCAACTGCATGCTCCCTGGTCTAATATTGTTTTAACAACATGAAAAACAGGAAATAAATGAAAAGTGACTTATGTTGGAATGCACTTCATATTGCATGCGTAGACAGCATAAATCTTTCGATGTAGACAGGTATGCTGTTTATACTTTACAGAACAAGAACCCTTGTCGAAATATTTAGCGCAATAAACATGGGCTAGGGCTCAACTGGCTCACCGTCTTCACTTTCAGCAACCAAGTTGAATAAAAATATTTTAATATTTTTCCATTTTGAAAAACAGGTTGCAGACATCTCAGGTTACATGGTGCATGGTACAGGAAACAGGAAACCAAACCTACTAAGAATTGTCCAGGAAATAAAGAGCCTAATGTTGCAGTTAAAATGGCTAAAAATGCTGGGGGGGGAGAGGAGGGAGGGGCCAGGGTGTAACAGGCGGGAGAAAGCAAAAGATAAAAAGATCACTGTCCAAGTGCAGTAATTACATGGCTTTGGAGCAACAGTTGCTCAAATACCGTCCTCCAAATTAGACTAACTCAAAGTAGTAAAAACAGCATGCTAGAGCAAAGTTAGTCGGCAAGGGACATGTTCTGTCTCACCATGAGCTAGCTTTAGCCGCATAAAGAGCAACGTGCTGCCCCAGGTGGTGTGGCTCAGTTAGTTGGAGCACTTTCCCCGTAAACCGAAAGGTTGAGGGTTCGAATCCCAGTCGGGGTACAGACCTAGGTTTCAGGTTCACCGATTAATGTTTTTCTTCCCCCTATCTAAAACCAATAAGCATGTCCTCAGGTGAATATTAAAATTTAAAAAATCATCTTTTTTTAAATAATAAAGCCTCCAATATTTATTTTTTTAGAAAATCATAGAGAACACAGAGCAAAATAACTAAGCACACAAATGACCCTATCAGCATTAGCTTGTGCCAAGTCCCAATTAGTGGGGGAAAAAAGGGCTGAGATACCTTCTCTGAAGCAAGGCTGTTGGCCCGTTCAAAGCTATCCATGCTTCCAAACCGACCTCTCATCCTGTTAGCCCCCTAAGTGAAAAGAATGAAATAAAATTATTCACATGGTCTGAATCCTTACTTTAAAACTACTATGAAAAGCAGTTGCTTCTTTATGTTAGCATTAAATTGATCCTTTTTGCAGTTCACTACATTTTCTTGGCTGTATTAACCGCCATTTCAGCGCAGTAAACAGAACTGTTCATAATCTATTTCCATTACTTCTGAATCAGCCGATATATAACTAGATACTCAGGCAAAGTATTCCTGAAGTTATCTGGGTTACAAGGGTCAACACTGGTCATCTGTACGATTGAGAGATTCCCCATCACATCTGTAAGAACCCAGCTAACACTGCAGGTCATACAGATAAACACAAATGTGGAAAGCACAGCACAAGTAACCCCAGCATGGTTTCATACACACAACATCCCTGCAATCAAGATTACAAACACTGTCACTCCCATTGCAAGATTCTCATCAATGCAGGTTAAGAAGAGAAAACTGCATCCTAAAGTGTATGGATTTCAATTTCATTCATTATTCCAGAATGCAAAACAACTTCATAAAGCATTTCTCACTAACTTGGATAAAGCATTTCTCTCTAAAAAGATGAAATAATAGTCCACTTCATTATTGGTGAGTTAGATTTTCCTTTTCTTTTCACAGAATCCTTTGGTGTGGATTTCAAAGATGATCTAAGAAAGAAAATCCTAAGAGATCATCTGATAAACAGGGTGGGCCAAAGCAGAGTTACAGTTGTAAGTGAAACAGAGTTTATGCCTGTATTATTATTTATTTGTTATTGGGTTATTTTCCATACAAACAACTGTAAACCTAGTTTTGCGCTAGCCTATATTTCCCTACTTTATATAGGAAGAAACTGAAGCCCATTTTTGAAGGAAGGAAGATGGAAAGGTAAACTGGGAACCACATCATGTAGAAGGTCTTAAGAGACAAAATTCAGACTAAAGAGGAGTTCTAATTAAAATACATGGAAAATTTCTAAAGAGAGTAACTAGAAACACAAGTCAGTGTCACACTGACTCCGCAAAATAAAAAAACAAACAATGAAAGCCCTGGCTGCTGGCTCAGTGGTTTGGCGCTGGCCTGAGAAACCAAAGGTCACTGGTTCGATTCCCCAGCCAGGGCACATAACCAGGTTGCAAGCCAGGTCTCCAGCCAGGTCCTTAGCTGGAGGCAGGTGAAAGGCAACCATACAGTGACACTTCTCTCCTTTTCTTCCTCCCTCCCTGCCCTTCTCTCTAAAAGTAATGAAGTTTTAAAGATGAACAATATTTGTGTAGCAGTTTACAGCTTTAATGATTGTGGCCATACATTCTTTCTTGGGTTTGATTTTTGCAGAAAAGGAGTTAAATATTATCCTAATTCTTAAATTAATTCCTGCACAAAATTTCAAAAGCCAAATTGTGCTGTCAGGCTCAAAATGAAAGGTGAAAGGCACCACTCACCCTCTCTCACACACTGAATCCCACTTCCCAAAAGCAAACACTTGAAAACTTGTTCTGATGCTTCTCATATCGAGTGTATATTATCATTCCTTAATTCTTCCACTTTAGGTACTATTCATTCACTTCTGGCTTTGGAAGATGAGACTTTAGTATTCTTACTTCGCTACCCAACCCTCTCTTTTTATCTTCTCTCAGTACAGTTATGTCACAGATTGCAGTTAAAACAATAGTTTGATTAATTATTACGACTTTGTGAATAGTGTTTGCACCAGAGCTCTATATTTGACTATTATATAGTCACGACTTAGACCATTTGTTTTTCGAAGAGTTAACATCCACCCCAGCAATCACTACTGTATTGCAAAAGTCACCAATAGATCGGTCAAACATCCCATAATCCATCAATTACAATGCTTCTCTTTTTCTTTGAGCTACCCATTATGAAGCCCTCCCTCTTCCTGGCCCAGTCTGGGCTGGTTGCAGTTTAGGCTTGCTAAATAGATCTTCCCAGTATTTTCCTTCACTATTGGCCTAGAAATATCCTTGAATGCTACCCTATGTTGGAACTTCTGTTTTCTCGATTCCATGCCTTCCTCTTTTTTAATTTACTTCTGCATTTTGATGGAGCACATAAACTAAATGCTCTGTGAGGCCGGGGAGGCTGGGAACTTTTTTTTTTTTTTTTTTTAATTTACCTATCTGTGGATGTCATTATTCTATCCTGGCATTTCATTGACAGTGTGGATGAATGTATAATTTTGGTTAGAAACACTCCTTGAGAAGGTCAGCATTGCTCAAGGGTCTCAGGCCCAGAAGACTAACGCCACTGTGATTCTTGTGAACCTTTGCATGACCTGCTGTGTCTCTCTGGAAGATTCTCAGGCTTACCCTCAGCATTCTGAAATTTCACAATTACATGGCTTGGCAAGGCTTTATTCGGTTGTTCTAGTGTACATAGTCTGAGCCCATTAATCTATAAACATGTCTGTTAGTTCGGAGAAATTTCTAAAATGGTTTACTTGAAAATTTCTGCAGTCATTTTCTCTTTCTAGAACTACTACCATTTGGCTTTCCGGATCTCCAGACCAATCCTTTAACTTTTTACCCTGTTCTCCTACTTTCCATTTTCGTATCACTTTGCTTTATTTTCTTGAAGATTTATTTGAAGTCTAGCTTCCTAGCCTTCTATTGAGTCTTTCTTTTCAGGCCTACTGTCAGAAAGTTTTAAAAGCTCTTTCTTATTCTCAAATGACTGTTTTTGTATTTATGATCTCCTATCTTGTTTCATAAAAGCAACATTTATTCTTCTCTTATGTATTTAAATTATGGGTTCACATCTATGGTGAATCTCTAAATAACAATTATGTAAACAAAATTAAGAGCTGCATCTATTATTACTGACTGCTTATCATGCGCCATGTACTACGTTAAGCACTTTATGTTGCATTATCTCATTTATTCCTCACAAAAATTCTATGAGGTAGGTGTAGTTTTGAGCTCAACTTGGTAGATAATGTTTATGATTATCTATGCTTACATTGCCCAAGTTACCCCAGTTAGTTAAAGGACAGAGCTGCCATTTGAACTCAGGAAGCACAATTTAAAAGTGAAGCTCTGAGCTCTTGCTCAATATTCCTTCCTGAAGCCAGAGCTTTGTGAAAAGCAGAATTACAATAAAACTAACTGGCCTTCACTGGTTAATTTTTGCGGATGCCTAGACTTCAATCCAGCTTATTTCAATTCTTCAGTCCTATACCATAACATGACAGGCTTCCAATTCTAAACTATATTTATGATTGATAAATTATTGGGCTAATGTATGTGGCCAAGAGGTGAATACGGTAAAGACCAGGTAGCTTTCTGTTATTTTTTTAGCTTCTACTTTCATGCCAGCCTGCCTGGTTATCTTAAAACAGGTCATTTGTCACTGTAGTAAAAGTAGTCAGATGGCTATCAAACTGTTCACATTCATACCATAACAATTTAAATCACACATTTTACTCACATGGGTATTTTATCTGTGTGTGTGTGTGTGTGTGTGTGTGTGTGTGTGTGTACACAAAGAAAACCCAACTTACTTTACTTAATTATTCACACAGCAAGTAAAGACAATGGATATCACTCTGAAGAAAGCATGAAGTGACAGCTGTTTTCCAATCATTCCCACTTTATTTTATATTCCTTTTTTGGAAACACGTATATTAATAAATTTACTCATAAATATTTCTCTTTTGGTAAACTTCAACTTAAGACAAAGCAACAAACAACCAGAGCACAAGACTGCCTTTTCACCTTTGCACAGACAACTTCTTCAGTTTTACTGTATCATGATTTGGTAATACATGTGTCGAGCCTTTTCCCTTGGACCCACTTCTTAATTGTTAGTGAGCTGAGCTATTAAACTATTTAAAAATGTATCCTATTTCATAAACAGCTATAGCTAAGTAAATTAAATATTTTTATATTTTTAAATGGCAGCAATTATGAGCCAAACTTTGACGGAAGTGTTTATGTTCCTCTACTTTTTAGCCAAAGAGGAAAAAATTCTGGTAAGTTTTAGAAGCACACCAAACCCCTTCTGTATGTAACCTTTCATGCAACCTGGGTAGCTGCCAGCCTTCCCAGAAGTCCACTCTGCTGCTCATGGTGCAAGCAAGACCTTGTTAGGTCACATAATTTATGACCCTTGGCAGCATTTGTAACACAAAAGCTACAGCACCCACCTTGACCAAAATAGATGGGCTCTATCGTGCTTAAAGTGTCATCAGTCATTCGAGGTGATGTGCCTAGCATTTCCAAGTCAGCGGGGCAGATATTGGGCAGAATGTCAAGATACTGAGTGGGGAATAAGACAGTAACTCCAAGTACCCTTTTGTCATTTGGTCAATGACAGGTTTTGGAGCTCCCACTGTTCATACCACCTCATATCTGTAGTGGGATCCTTTCCTAATACACTGACACTTCATCCTCACGGTAATGTGAGGTAAGCAGGTATTAGTAGGCCTGTCTCACAAATTTGGAAACTACGGCTTAGAGAAGGCAAGTAATTTGTCCAAAATCATAAATATAAAGTCAGCTAGGGCCACGTCTTGAGTTCAGGTCCCATGAGCATCCATTTAAATGGATTCTCATTCAAACACCACAGGAAAGAGGGCTGGGGGTGGGGAGAAGGAGAAGAGGAGGGAGGAAAGGAAAAGGGGAAGGAAAAGAACATAACTAATTTATAAACTGAAAAAATAATAAGGCAGTAAAATTTTAAGAAAAGTTGTATTGTGGGTGGGGAGGGGACAGAGGGGAGCAAAAAGGGGATGGATGTAATCCAACAACAATAAAATTTAAAAAAAATAAAAGAAAATAAAAGTTGTATTAACACACTTCTGGGTAATCTCCTAGATACTTTTTCTAGATTCTGTTTTTGCTGATAAAGTAATAGCACTGACAGCTAATACTGCCTGCTGCAGGGTTTGGTTAGAAGCAGAAGAATCTCAATCAATAAAAGAAATACCTATAAAAGTATTTTGAGTTCCAGCAAAATGAAAGAAGAAAAGCAATAAGAGCATCATACATCAGAAGTTATTATGCCCAAATACTCTATTGTACTCTCTTGACCTGGATACTTTTGAACATAACAGGCTACTTTGTGGACTGTAAACATCTTGAATTTGTTGATATTCCCTGATGACCAGGTTCAAGGACTTCCCCTCTGGCAGGAATGCCATAGAAGCTGTGCTGTAGCAGGTGTCCCATTCCTCATGGTGTTCAATTTGGTTATTTGATTAAGGTGGGGTCTTCCAGCCTTCACCATTGCAAAGTTACTATTTTCCTCTTTGTAATGAAGAAGTGTTCATTAAATCCAGTCAATATCCTGGTTCTGATCACTCTCAGTGTATTTGCTGTTCATGTCAGAATAAAACCATGGTTTCCTATCTTATGCGACAGATTATAATCATTGCTATCATTTATTTTGATGTTCACACTGTCTCAGATGTCACCTTCATCGTTTCTAAGTCTTTATAACATGTCTGCATCTTTCTCTGAGCACTTCTTTTCTATCTAGACTATCAAGATGCTCCAGTCTTATTTCTCACCTTCCTTGCAGTCCTGGAATTGGCCATTTCTCCCAGGATCCTGGTACCCTTTTGCAGAATGATATATAGAAACCCAAGTTTGGGTGTTAGTTGTCACCCAGGAAGACCTAATTTATTATCTGGCATTTGCAGAAAAACTGGCCCCAGCTCCTATCAGTGCATAGAACCAGAGACCATATGTGCACATTTACACAAATACACACACAGGTACACACATGTTAATAGATAAATCATCTATGTGTAATATATAAAATTCTATTCCTCAAAAATATAGACAGATAAATAACCACGATTCCACACTGTTACTTCTGTGATGAATCCAACAACATGGAATTATTTATAATGTCCTCTCTTTGCATGTATGTAATTTCTTTCTCTAACAACCCACTATCCTTAATACATTTATATAGTTGACCAGTCCCCTGTGCGTCACCAGTCTCTACAACTGCCACCTCACAGACACTCGCCTCATCCTACACAGGCTCCCAGGCTGGGGCTGCCACCCCAGCCGTGCAAGCCCGCCACTGTCACCCAGCAGGCCCCCAGTCCTGGTATGGGGCATCAGGAGTGCTTTCTCCATCCACTCTGACTCCCTGTAAGGACCCAGCCGCATCAGGGATGGCCCCCTCACCCACACAGGCTGTGACTTCCTGATTGAGGTTTCCTCACCACGCTCTGGCTTCCACATGCTGCACTGGGCCACGTGCACACAGCTCCCACGGGCTCCGGGTCCCTGCTCTGAGCCACTGGGGTTCCCCTGCCCTCCTGCCCCAAGACTGCCGTGCTCCGTCTCATCTAATGTCATGAGGACTGAGTTGTTCAGAAAGAACAAAATGAAGGGGAAGAGGAATCACTTTGTTTATGTTTAAATAGATTATATTCTCTTTCCTAAAAGGAATGCATAAATTTCTAAATTTCCAAAACAAGGAATGAAGGATTTCTTTATAATTTTATAAGCCAAATGTTTAAAAAAATTCCTTTAGTATTGAGTATCAATATTCTATTTTTCCTTTTCTGTAGATATATCTCTACTAACAAATCTCCTACTCAAATTCAGGTATTATAATCACCAGACTTATTCAATATCTCAGAATGAAACAGTTTCAGAGATTATTTTAAATAAGTGTTAATTAAATTATTTGAGTAGGTTTCTTTAAAAGAACTTCCGTGAGCCAGTTGAGAACGAAGCAAAGCAGTTAAAAAATACAGATATTAATGCCCCAAAGTGTTATCTTACCCTTGAGAAGATATTTTCCAGGGAGCTAGTCAAGGATCTCTTAGCTTTATTTTTCAGGATGTCAAGTTTGAACCTTCCACCGCTTGTTGCATTTTCCGGGATCGTACTATTTGAAATAGTCTATTAAAAAAGAAAGAAAGAAAAAAAAAGATAAATTTTACTTTAGGACACATTAAGTATGTACTTCCACAGGGCCTGCATGGACCACGTTCTTTTCTGGTCTCAAAGTGACGACACAACTTTGTGCTCCGTATCCTTTTCTTAAAATATACTTCCTCACCTTCTCTGGTTAGCAAACGTTATCTCCCTTAAAACTCCAGGCTCCCTTCCCCCCAAAAAATCTTCCTCTTGAATTCTTTAATTCTTCCTTATACTCTTCCTCTTGACTACAGTTCTGAAGCAAAGACATAGCTGCTTTTGTGCTCATCTCACATTGTTTTTAAAAGCTATTTTGATGCCTCCAATACATGCGTCCATTCATCTGTCTGCAACCCCCTTTGGAACATTTGAGCCTTTCTCTGGAAGGAACATTATTCATTCATCTCATTTTTATTCCCCACTATCACACAGCTTAGCTCATAGAAGTGTCTCTAGAAAAACTTGTTCAATGAATAAATTAAGAAATCGCTAATATGTGATTAAAAGATTAAATATGTGATTATAAATATGTGATTAAATATGTGATTTGTCCTGAATAAAGCAAAATAAAGACATGGCCTGAATTAGTGTCATTAAGAGGTAAAAAAGTGATCATCTCCCTACATGCTGTTGCTGGTGGTCTTACTTCATTTATACCCAGCTGGGAACAACATTCTTACTCACGTGCCCCAAAATATCATCCCTTAGTCTGCAGCTAGAATTGCTATTTCCATGATCCCACCGCTTCTTTGGGTGTTTCCATTTACCATTCAAGGCTATGTAAGCTTTCTTTTGTAATCCTCACCCAAGGATAAACTTATTGCTTTTAGAAAGCGGGGGATCAATGTGAGAAACATTGATCTGTTGCCTCCCATACACACCCAGCGGGGAATCAAACCCAAAACCTTTTGGTGTTCAGAACAACTCCAACCAACCAAGCTACCTGGCCAGGGCTGTGTAAGCTTTTAAGGAAACACAGTGTTTGAAGGGGTTCGAGGAAATCTCCCCAGGACGTGCTACTTTGGCCCGAGGATTATTTTAGGTTGAAGATAATCAAGACGCTGTAAAAGTTTCACAAGAACCTCTCCCTGAATTTAAATCAGAAATAACTTATGAACTACCTACAGGGCAGGGAAACTTCTCATTACTGAACATCTGCTCCTCTTATCATCCTGCAAAGACCCTCCTCTCCTCAGAGGCCCAAGACACTTCACCTCATCCTCAGCTCAGAATGCCACCCAACCCCCATTTTCCCTTTCTAGCTCTGACCCTCTCAAGTAGGGCGGATTCCCGTACACATGTATGTATGTAATTTAATTTGGTCATTTTTTCTTATTAATCTGTCTCATGTCGATTTGATTATTAGCCCAGCCAAAGGAAAAAAAAAAAAAAAACAACCTAGAAGGGTCAAAGAAAATGTCTCCCTCCCTAACATGTTAATATAAATTTGAAATAAAATGGATGACCGTAATGAAAAATTCATGTTCATTCTCAATCAACATGCTATTAATGTTTTTACGCAAAAGAAAAGCACAGAGATTTTTCCATTTTAAAATAATTGTTTTTATCTCAACATGCAGATTCCTATTAAAATTTCTGATAAAACTCCTAAAGTACTAAAAGATAAATCCACTAGGACTATACCCTAAAGGTGAGAACACAAAAGGAAGAAACGCCTTTCTGATTTCCTATGATAATCTGACTAAATTTCGAAACAAAACAAAAGCAGAACAAGGGAAAACCTCGCACCGATGGGCCTTCCCCGATGTGAATATGGTTCTTCTGCTTGGCTTCACAGAGCTGCCTCAGGTGTAAAATCACAAGTTCATTTTCCTCCTGGTCGTTGACTGGCTTCATTTTCTGTTGAAAAGACAAACCATGAGCACATTACGGCAACACAGCTTCTCCCGTTTTATTTTACCCCCACTTGGTTTGACCTGCCTGGCAGACACACAGAAGTTAAGCTCAGCATCTCACAGCTCTTAGAAGCACAAGTAACAATGGCACTCCCGTTACTATCAAATGCCACCACTAAATAGAGCTCTTTAACTTCAGAGGCAGAAATGAGAACAGGAAGCGAGAAAAACAGGATCCAATTCTTGTTTCTTGTATCTTATTTGGGAGAACTGCAAGGAGGGCTACCTGGACTCTCTCGAAGATGTCAGCCTGCTCGTTGTCAGTCAGTGAGGAGAGATGCCGCTGAATGACCAGCTTGGCCCTTGGCGGGTAGAGACCTAAGGAAAATAGTGGGGATAAGTGTTAAGCAGAGTCTAGCTGCAGAAATTAGAGGGTAAATAACGTGTTGCAGCTTATGCGTTTGCCAGCAGGCTCCGAAGTTGAACCTCAAGGGGATGTGTCCCTGCTTACAAGGAACCTTGGAACACTACAATGAAATCGTCAAAACACCATGGGAAACCTCATCAGCCAAACCGCTGGCCCTGTCAGTGATCCTCAAGCCAGATTTATTAACAAAACATTCCTGATACCACATCAAGAGCTTAACCAGATACCACGAATATAGTGACAATCTAACCAGCCACCACAAGAAACATTTGGTGAATTCATCATAGCCTAGATCCTGACATGGAAATAAAAGATAAAAACACTAACTTTGGCTGAAATCTCTAAGAAATAAAACTTGACCTTTAAAAAAAAATAAATCATAATATTAAAAGGCAGAGAGCTACAGCTTGGTCAGCATTCCTTCCCCCTCGTGCAGCGCCTATTCTGTGATACTAAAACTTGAAGGACCACGTTAAAACTTAGTGACATGTTTAATGTTCTTATTTTACCAAGAAATTGTTTACTTCTTCATATCATGTCACTTATATATCTGTCACACTGTTACACGTAATTTATATGAAAACCTTGGGCAAATATATTTTTCCATGAAAATATTTTTTTGTTTTTATAATTGCTTTTAAGAGAGAAAATATAATTTGTATTTAAAATGATTCAAGTGACCACCTACTTTTATTTTTATTTTTAAAGAGAAGAGAAGGGAAGGAAAAAAAGAAGGAAAGACACACCAATGTGTGATTGCCCACATGCTCCCAACTGAGGACCTAGCCTGAAACTTAGGCACATGCCCAGACCAGGAATCGAACCGACGACCCTTTGGTTCACCAGCTGGTGTTCAATCCACTTAGCTACACCAGCCAGGGCTGACCACCCATTTTGAAAGAACAGGTCTCCTTTACATAGTTAGGTGCCACTTATAATACTGCTACTATACTGTGATTAGAAAGAGAAGACCTAGCTATATACAATATGTACTGAACCTTACAGGTTATCTGGCACTTTAAAACCAATGAATCATATCAAAAGATGCATTGGTGAAAAGAACGAGAATTATTTTATGGTCCTCAGAATGTGCACAGTGCTGCCACGGATCCTGTTTTACACTAAGTATATGGTATACGCTGGGAATCAGAAAGAGGAAAGCTTTATTTACACAGTGTGTAACCCAATTCTGAGAACCTCTCTTTCTGCACAGAGGCAGGAGGCACTGAACTTGGTCTGGATAGGTGATGACACTCGCCACTTGTGTTTGCTTTATGTTGTTTACTATTCCAGGGTCTTACTAACGTGACTAGGCGAGCAAAAGTCATAAAGAGGAAGAAGTAAGGCAGTTATTCGAAATACGTCACCAATCCACAGCCCCAGAGGTTTCTTTAGATCTTTCAGCAGAGAAATTGGAAGCAGCTGGAGTTTATATGCCAGCCCCACACTGCGAATCTCAGTTGACTTCCTTCTCCCCGGTTGGAAATCACAAATTAGTGAACTGCGGATCCTGGGAGGCAAGTGTGTTCTTTATCCCTCGTGCATGTTAGTGCAGGAAAACAAGATGGAGGAGAGTCGCTCCATCTCCATGATCCTTAACATCACTTTAGTTTCAGATTCTGAAGCGTGGTCCTCGGGGGCTAGGGTTCCCCTTAGACACCGCCCTGCCGCATGGATCATGTTGGCCCACAGGCATGGCTGGTCCTGCCCCTCCCGCCTGCATGGTGACGCTCACCTGATACAGGCACAGACCATCAGCATGCTCAGCAGCTCACAAATCTCTTTCTTTCTTTTTTCCCAATAAAAGTAGCACTGCCAAACGTATTGACAGAATACTGTACATCTCAGAGAGTGATATTGACATCGTATCTACATATTCCTTATCAATATCTTACTCAATTTCGAAATAAATCTAACTGTGGTCCTCTTTGAAGCCTTACAACTTTGTACCTAAGCAGAAACAAGTTCAGAATCTGTGCAGTTATCTTACTTAGATGAAACAACTCTTTGGAAAACACAGCAGCCCAGACTTCAAGGCAGTGTGGCACACCCCACCTTCTGATAGTCCCTTGGCAAGAAGGCATCGATGGCTTTGGAAACAGACGGCACAGGTTCAAATCCTGGTTCCGCCCCTTCCACACACTGTGGATGCGGTGGTTATCCTCCCGTGGGTCTCAATGCCTCTGTTTCCTCATGGCTAAAATGAGGATTAAAAACAATACCTATCTTTGGGGCTTTCTCCATGGATTAAGTTGACTAAGAAATAGTGCTCAGACATAGTGAATCCTATTGTTATTACTTTTATGCCTGTCTTATGTTCTCTTTGCCTGATGTCAAAGGCAAGAGGTAAAAGAAGGTCTTGTCCAAGGCCTTTGGAAAACAGCCTGCATGAATCTTTTTCCAGTCGCCATGCATTCCTGAAAGCTAGGGAATCTTAAGTTTTAGAGCCCCTTAAGGATCTTGAGGAGAGAGGGCTGCTGCTTCTACATTCATAATTTCCATACTTTTTAGCTTTAGAAAGGTCTTTAAAACTATAAACACTTGGGGTCCCACCATACTGAGGTCCAGCCCTGCACCCACGTAAACAGGGTCCTTCCCATCCACCCAAAGCTCCGTGTGTCGAGCCAACCTCTGATGACTGCCTATTCGTATGAAAGTTTAAAACTTCTTTTCTGTAATAAAAAAAATACACTTTAAAACACCTACAATGTAATTTTTTAAAACAGATACAAAGTTGCTTTACTCCTAAGTATTTAGCTTTGTCTACATAGGCATAACTTATTTTTATGTGTGAGGTGTGAAAACTAAAAAAAATCAAAGAGGAAAATGTTACTCATCATATTTCCATTAACATTTGGGGCATATTTGCTGCCAAGTACAAATATATGTACATTTGCTCCATATTTTATGACCTAGGTAATGGAAGTTCTACATGTTAAAATTATTAGAGCATTAAAAAATGGAGCTAAATCTGCATTTTATAGAATCAGTGAGCAAAAGCATGAGAGAAAAGAAATTCTGTGTAGATTCAAACTGTCTTCCCTAAAATATGAAGTCCAGGAGGAACAATGGTAGTTTTATTGTGGAAAATTCCAGAGACCACCCTGACTCGGTGAAAAAGTCAACATGAGCAGTAATAAAACTCGTCGGCATCATAAGCCCCATGGGATAACGTGCTCAGAAGGAGGTGGCATGGTTCCATAGTGCTCAGGCCACGGAGGAGGGACCTCAGTCCAAATGTGATACAAGACAGGCCACACTGGGGAACACTCACAAAACACTGGAGCAACACTCAGTAGGGAATGTGAAGGTCACAAAAGACAAAGAGAGACGGAGGAAGCGTTACAGACTGCAGGTGACCAGGGTGAAAGAACTACATACAATGGAGGATCCTGACTGAAATCCTGGAACAAAAAGAAAGGACCTGAGTGAAAAAAAAATGGTGAAAACCAAATGAAGTATTTAGTCGGGGTAATAATACAGCAGAGATGTTAATATCCTGTTCTGATCACTGCACTGGGCTACAGAAGATGTTAACAATGGTGGCAGATAGGAGGAGAATATTTCAAAGCCCACTGGAACATGTATGTAAGTCTAAAAGTAGACCAAAAATTGTTTAAATTTATTAGAAATGTAGAGTATTCTCTTATGTGTTTTGCCGGATACAGCATCAAAGTGTAGGAGTTATTCAGCAAATTATTCTTTTCACTAAACATTATTTTTAGATGTATCCAAGTTCTTAAACAGTTAAAATTCATTCCCATTAACTGCTCCATAATATGAACATACTTCAATTACACTATTGAGGCACATTTAGGTTGTTTCCAACTTTCCATTATTTACAAATAATACAATCTTGAAAATAAAAATGTCACCTTCATAACCTACACAAGTGTTTCTCTTATTAAGACATGGACAGCTGGTTGAGAGGTATATGCAATTTTAGGTTGCTGAGGGTCTATTAATTGTCCCCCAAAATGACTATACTGATTTGCACCATCAGTGCCACATAAATGTATCAATATCTCTACAATATCACCAACAGTTAATCTGATGAGTATCTTATTGTTTTAATTTTCAGGTCTCTGACATATAGTAAGATTGAGCATCTTGTCATTTTTAGTATTGGACCTCTTCATTTCCTTTTCAGAGGAGTGTTTTTTAGTATGATTTGCATAATTTCCTAATGGTGGTTTTATCTTTTTCCTATAGATAATAAGAGTTCTTACAATTTCTGAATACCAACCTATTTCCTCATTTGTCATTTATCACTTAACTTCCAAGTAAGTAAGCAGCTGTTGTTACATAAATTTTAAAAATTTTTATAAAGTCAAACCTGTCAATGTCATCTTTTAACAGTTTTTTGGTTTTATGTCTTACTAAAGGCCTCTTTAAGGACAGAGCAATATTCTTAACTTGAGTGATTTTAATATTCTGCTTGTTTTCACACTAAGCTTCATCCACAGTGAAATTCAGTAGGATAAGTAGAAGGATCTTTCTCTCTTTAAATAGCAAATCAATCCAACACCATTTCTTCAGTAATTCAGCCTTTCCTCCACAGATTTATAATGTTCCCTTTACCATACACCAAAAAATGTTCTACCTAAAAAAAAGGTATTATATATATTTGAAAATTATGTGCATTCTATAAAATTATAATTACAAATTTTATAACTCGAATATCACATTTAAGTTGTCCTTGATCACAGAGTTGAACTGATATTCAATAAACACTATTCATCATCGATTCTGCCATGTGCCTTTATCCTACTGCCTATTAAAGAGAAATCACCATGTGCATTTACGATGACTAGGCCATTCTCTGCTTTGTTCTGGAGTTTGCATTTTCCCTCATCTGCTATAGCTCCAATCATGCCGAAATGCATTTTCTGGCTCTATATCTGGCTCCCACTCTAGTCTGCAAGTTTTCTGAAGGCAAGTCCTCACCTCAACCACATCTGATTTCCAAAAGCCCAGTACACTGCCTGGTGCATAGGACATACTTAACAAGTGTTTATTGTATTGTGTTTCTTCTCTTACGCAGTCTTTCTCAAACTCTTTTGTTCGTAAGGCCATAACAAGAAGACAGGAAAGTCAGAGTCGTCCCTCCTTCATGCCCTGTCCCACCTAAAAATACATTTTTTTTAAACCTGCTTTATGATATCACACCTATTATTTCTGTCAGGTTTAAATGTTCCTCATAGCTACTGTCTCATTCCCATCAAGTGAACAGGGTTGAAACAGACAAGACGTAAACAGTTCACATTCAGAGATGGTGTTGCCTCTCTTCTTTCATTCAGCAAATATTTGGTCAGTTTCCACTATGTACATGGCACGGTCTTAAGAACTGTGGGAAAGACAAGTTCCTCCCTTAAGGAAAAAAAAAAAAAAAAGTTAAGAATAAAAAAGAAGGAGAAAGAAGGAGGAGAGGGCGGTGAGCCAAGCACCTAGGAGAGACTGACAGCACAAGTGAGACTGGACGTGAGAAGTGACTCTTTGGGCCCTTGATTTCCATTGAAACACAGAACCAGCCATGTTCTCACTTCCCAGAGGCCAACGCAAAGGCGGATTGCACTGTACCTTCAATCCTCTCGCAGAGCTTGTGCAGGGAGTGCATCGGGCAGGCCTCGCAAAGCTTGATCTGCGTCTTGGCGCTCTGCAGGGCGGCCGCCGTGCTGAAGGCCTGCTTCAGTGTCAGCATCACCTCGTCCACCTGCGGGGAGCCACAGAACTCAGTCTGTACAAGTGGGCAAGCACCGGCACAGGTTAGAATTCCGACAGCAGTGAGACCTCCGTGAGATGGACTATGCAACAAGTAATGGAATTATGATGACTACCAAACTGTTTTCTATCCTCACCCAAGGACACGCCCATTGATCCTCGAGCATGTGCCCCAACTGGGGACCGAACTGTGACCGGACCAGAAATCAAACCAGTGACCTTTCGGTTTACAAGAGGGTCTAACCAACTGAGCCACATCAGCCAGGGCATGACTACGGATGTTAGTGAGCGAATATTGTCTTGAAGTTACACCGTTAATTATCTATTTATGTGAAAGCTGGATGAAATAAGACCAATTTTTAAAATTTAATCTTTATTGCATTGTTCCATTACCACTTAGTCCCTTTATACCTCCCTCCATAATGAAAACAATGCTCATAAACACTTATATGCTAAACTTCGGTATTTCATAGCATTTTAGTATAACTGTAAGAATCGCAGAATGCATATGGAGTTCTAAAGATTTCTGAGTCTACACAGATGGGGAACAGGAAAACAGCTATTTGGGGTGTAGGTTTAGAGGATAGAGGAATGGAGCAAAAAGGAAACAGGGCTCATGGATATGCACCACAGGGTGGTGATTACTGGGGGGAGTCCGGTATAAAATACAAAATGAAAAAGATTATTGAGTTTAATCCTCAAGAAAAATCTAAGCCTAAGTCTTGGTATCCTGGGTCTTTTTTTTTTTTTTTTTTTTTGTTACACTTTCCCTGGGTATTATTGTCTGTATTTGTGGAGTTTTACTTTTTCCCTGTCTACAAATAATAGTAACATCATTTTTTCACACCTTTACATCAATTCTGGCGAAAACAGAAATGATATTTTCTACAGATCTCAAGGGTTGATTAAACAAAATTAACTGAGCTACATTTTACAAAAGGGGGGCGGGGAAGCAATGAGCATCTACACTTCCAGGATAACCCTCCAGGGTCCATCAGAGCACTATACTATTCATCAATCCATCGCCATTGCTACCAAGAAGCCAAAGAACATGCTGGCTGTGTATTCTTTGCACTCAGAGAAGTCAGCATGTGTGGGCTCACAATATTTTGTCTTGCACAGCTGCCAAGCCACATCAATCATATAACAGTGCTTAGACCTGTGCTACTGAATGGACAGTTTCGCTTTGTCCCCCATGTCAGCTGCCTGAGCCTGCCTCTGTTAGACAGGAACTTCACATGTAATTTTTCTTCAAGCTTGCAGTTCTGATGTCTCACTATTCAGTTAAGATGCCTTCTGATAAAATTAGAGTGAACGGGGCTTCAAAGATTCTAGCATGGGCCTGTTCCTGAGAAAAATGGTGCCAAAACTGAGATTCTGGTCAAGCTTCAATGTAGGAGGAAGACATTCTCAGCCAGTGTAGTCTGTTGCCTTGGTCACAGAGCTTCTTAAGGTGGAAAAACACAGCATGTTCCCAGACTTTCTACTCTGAATCCCTATTTCAAAAACTCGTTCCACATGCATGAGGGCCAAACAAAAATACTAAAACTACACCCAAAACAAAAAGTGTAACAGCATCCAGAGAAGGACTGCCAGAAGTTAAGAGTCATACAAGGTCTGTCCTGAAAGTATCAGATGCACAAACAATACATTAATATGGACTTGATATTTTGGGGGCAGAACTCATGTACTCCATCACTCAAAATACCCTTCCCAGGCACCTAATATCCTAGAAACACTGGGGCATACAATAATATGAATGGTCCTACCCTGTGGGATTCAAAATGCCCTCGAGTAGCAAGTTATGAACAAATAAATAGGTGTGAGAACTTGTAGAAACTGTGAGTGACCTCTGAACACAAGGTCACAAAAGCTCTGATGACAGAGTGACTAAAGAATTCAATTCCTGAAAAAAGACTTCTCCAGGATATGGTATTTAAGCTGGGTCCTAAACAGTACATGATAGAGAAGAAGAGGAAGTGGATTCAGGTTACAGTAGAGCAAGGCCAGGTCTGCTTCACATCCAAGGAAGCAATAGGAAAGAGAATATAAAAAACAGGTAATGAAGCAGGGCACCACCTCCTTGTCTGGGAGGAGGGCAGACCCTTCAGACCCACGTGGTCTCCTTCCCTGCCCCACAGTGAGCCCCAGCCACTCACTCAAATCCTAGATCTCATGGGTCCCATGCAGAAACCATCTGCTGATTCAACAGCAAACCAGAGGAAAGCACCATCACACCAACTGCCATACTTGCCTCTAAGGTCTGGCCTACAAAACAGCTTAGGGGACAAAACAGCTTAGGGGACAGAACAGCTTAGGAAGGACCCCAGTATGAAAGGGTGGGGACAGAAGAAGAAAGAAGCGGGCCCTTCGGCCATACTAGATAATTTAGATTTTGTCCCCCAACCAGGGGGCCCAAACTGGGTTTCTGATAAAGAAATGCAAGAAGGAAAACTATAGCATCACATAGAAAGTAGATGGAGGGCATCAAACCAGGGGCCAGGAGGCTAGTTAGAATGCAATAGTCTAAGATAAATGCCCAGAGTCAGGGAGCAGAGAGGTGAGATGGATATAAGGCACATTTCCATCTTGAGTTCATAGAATTTGGGGAACAGTAGCTATAGAAGGTGAAGAAGAATGGTTTCTAAATTGGGAAGGTTGATCAATGGAGCTGGCACAATAAAATCTGGCCTATGTGAGGGGTTTGGGGAAGGCAGAAGAGTTAAGGCTCAGAAACATGGGAGGTGGGGTGGGTCAGTCTTCAATCAAACAAGGGATAGAGGGGGAAATCGTGAGGGGTGAGCTGGGCTGGAGCTGGTGAGGAGTGGGGCATGGGTGGCAGGTTCCCCCACATTCTCATTCCCTAGCTACCTTTTACTTGGGTAGCATTTTCTAGTATTGTGTCACTGGTTCCCTTTGGCTTTCTCTCTCTTGTTTCTCCTGGACGCTCACCTACTTCCACACCTCTAACTGTGCCTTACGTCATAACAACCCTCAAATTTCTTTCTTCGGTCTTGAACTGAACCACTACACAGTAGCCATCTGGGTATCAAACATGTAGATTTTTCATAGGTGTGGTTAATTACCTAGAGTGAGAATAAAACTCAAATGGACCTCTCTTGAGGAATAAACCGTTAGTGATGAGTATGCTATAATCCCCACAGGACAAGGTTTCAGCCCAGGAGATGCTAGTCAGAAAGTACCTCGGTTTCACTCTCATTTCTTCGTTATTCCTAAAGTCAGTCTCCACACTGAGGCTACGGGAGGCAAGGGTGACACACGACTCACACACCAAAGGATGTTGCTGGGCTTATTTGAATGTGTCTCAGTGGTGTATGGGAGAAATGTCTGTCTAAGGAAATATTTTTCTTCAAGTTGTGGTGATGTATCTAAAGGTTTGCGTTCAAATGATCAGGAAAGATAACACACATGGAAGAATAAGTAAGAAATTGTAGGGGAAATATCAATATATGTCTTATTCACTGAGCTGTATTTTCAAGTTTGCCTTAAACATGCCTTTTCAGACTCCAACAGCCCCCATAAAAGGTGTATGAGGGGGAGAGGTGGGAGTTGAAGACAAGAATCGACTCTCCAAATGAAGGCTAAAATAAGGCAAGGATGAAGTGTTTTAAAAATAAGGACAGAGCTAATGAAGTAAAATAAAATCATTCTCTACTCTATTGCATAAGCATTCTCTATTCTGAGACGTTATAGCAATTAAAAGAAAAAGAGGTCAGTGGCCTTCCTTATTTTCTTACAGAAGGAATGGACAAAGTAAGAGCTCTTCTCCTATTATTAGTCTTGTCCTCAACCCGCTCCTAGTAAGATGCTGGATTTACTACACTCAAGGAAGTATCGTGACTTTAAAATTACCAAGACAATTTTTTTTTTTTAAAGATTCTATTTAATTATTTTTAGAAAGAGGGGAAGAGAGAAAGGCAGAGAGGGAGAGAGACATCAATGTATGGTTGCTTTTCACCTGCCTCCAGCTACAGAGCTGACTGGAGACCTGGTTTGCAACCTTGTTATGTGCCCTGGCTGGGGAATCGAACCTGCGACCGTTGGGTTCGCAGGCCAGCGCCTTATCCATTGTGCTACCAGCCAGGGCCTCCAAGACAATTTTTTAACTTTTAGTTATTGACTTGAGAGAGAGAGAGGACAATAGCAGGGGAGAGGGAGAGCAAGAGAAACATCGATGCATGTGCCCTGACCAGGGAGCAAACCTGCCACCTCAGCGTATTGAGTCAATGCTCCATCCAACTGGCCACCCAGCCAGGCCCTACCATGACGAGCTTTTGTTTTCCCAATCGTTGTGCTGCTTTAAAGAGCGGAAACCTATTCACAGTTTTTCTCTCCTTTTTTCTAGTGATGGCTGCTCTGGGAGGCTCAGGTTACAAGAGATGTGTCTCCCATTAGCGGGAGTCTAGGCAGGAGCGACCCCACCACTCACCAGAGATTCGCTGGCGCACTGGAACACGTAACAGGCGTACTGGCTCAGCCCAGGCTCCGCTGACTCCCGACAAATGAAGCCAAAGTGATCGACATGCTTTATGCCCTAGGAAGGGGGAGAAAGAAGTGGGTGTTTACGGGAATATGTCCTTTCTAATCAACATTACGGAAATCAACCACAGTTCTATGCTTTCATGCTTCCACAAATCTCCCTACAGCGCTGTGATATGGAACATAATGTCATAACAAATTTACATGGTGATATTTTGATACATAAAATAAAGGGTGAGACCAAGGACTCATATATATATATATATATATATATGAATTAAAATATATATGTATATATTTTTTTTTAATTTCAGATAAGCACCGTTTACTCAGGGCCACAGGAATAAAAATATGAGGGCAAGATCCACCGTCTCTTGTAATAAAAGTGCTACTCAGTGTTTGCAACTGATGGAGTTTTCAATGTATTGGTCTTCTTAGAACAGGCAGTCTGGGGATTCATCATAAACCCTGTGCTTATCGACATGGAGCTAAGAATCAGAAGAACCGCACCTAACGATGCTCCAATTAAATGATGGGTTTCCCTAAAGTGTGCGCTAAAACTGCTAGAATCTTTGTCTACTTACAGACAAATAAAGAGCCATACCTGCTAGAAGACCATCCATTACATTGTTGCAGGTGTCAGTTATCCAGATTCACCCATCGCTGGGCTTCCTGAATGCAGGCTCAATAACCTCAGCTACCCTTACTGAAACATTCTGGCTCATCTGGGGACCTCAGCCTGAGTGTACACATAACCGATTAGTTGACAGCATAGGACTTAATAGCCAGCATCGGACTTTGAAAAGCCAGGTAGGCAACAATTTATAGTTGTCCAGCAGCAGCCAACCTAAATCCCTTAGTTAAAAAAGAGAGCAAGAGGGAGCTCTGGAGTCACACAGATTTGAGCTTCAATCATAGTGCAGCCATCTACTAGGTATGAGAGGTATCAAGCTGGCTTGCTACTAATTACCTAGAAGACTCCATTTCTCGTTACTGCAAGAAATGTTTGTGATTTGGAACGGGGAAATATCTATTATTGTTCCTGGCACATTGGATAACTGATAAGCACTATTCTTGTAATAATAAGCTCAAGCAATCCAAGATATGAAAACGGAAATCAACTCTGATAAAAAGGGGAAAAAATCAATAAAGAGAGGTGCGGTGACAATTCATGAGGTGAAAGCTCCATCTGATACAGCTTATTAGTGATTAAAGAACACCTTTTAATAGTTTAGTGCTAAAGGGGAAAAATTCATAGGATCTCCTTGTCTCAGGGAGTCTTCAGGCAGGGGGCCCTGCGTCCATAAAGAAAACCACTGTCTTATTTATGCCCCCTGCTTCCAGTCCTACAGATTCTGAAGAAGGAAACATGAGTAGGTGTGTAGTGTTGAAAAGCAAGCCTATTCCTGAAATCTGGCCACACTGGGGATCAGTTTAATTCCAGAATGTGGCCACATTGTATCAGTTCACTTCCAAAGAAAGGAGTAGTAATAAGAACAGGGCCACTCAATGAGAAGAGGTTAACCTGACAATCATTCCTTTCAAAGAACCTTCCACAAATTTCTGTCACATTTTTTTTTATTAATTCTATTTCTGGACTAGCATGCCAGAATAATAACTTCCTTTAAAAAAAAGAAAAGGAAAATCACATTTGAACTGCCGGTTTTATGTATTTAGTTTGGCTGGTTCTTTTTTTTTTTTTTTTTTTTTTTTTTTTTTTTTTTTTTTTTTTTTTTTTTTTTTTTTTTTTTTTTTTTTTTTCTGTATCTTTTTTTTTTTTCTTTTGGTTGTTCAATGAGCATTTCCAGTTTCCTTATTGAAAAGCCTGGGACTGGGTGAGAGGCACTTTTTAGGATGATTCTTTGTGATCTCTGGGGGGTCAGGGGGGCAGTAACTACACTGGTTTGAACATCACTCTCTCCCCAGGACTCCAAACAAGAACCTACTATAGAAATATCCACTGAACGTTTATCGAACGCCTAAGTGTTAAGGTTTGTCTTATCTTATTCTGATGCTCTACAGAATAAAACACACACCGCAGAATAAGATACCTGCTCAATAAATACTTTTTCTGTGAAAGTGGATAATCATTCTGTCCATTTTTGTCCTTTAAATAACAAATCAGAAATTTGCAACATGTGCTTTCTGTGGAAAGATGCTGCCTCTCTTTGTTGTTAGAGTAGAAAATGTTTACCTTTACAACAGAATTTTATATCTCCATATAATAGAACAAAATGAAACACCATTAGCTAAGGCTGATGTGAATAACGACACGATGTATAAAAACTTGTCATTTTCAAAGGTGAAAAATGTCTGAATATCATACTTATGGTAACACTAACTCCCTCTACTCCACCATCTTCAATTTTTTTTTTTCTATATTTACAACATATATAGGTAGTTTTAACTTTGGGACAGATATTCTAAGTTATTAGTGCAGTGCTTAGGACACCAGTCAGTGCCTAATATGACCCTGTACACATACAGATGTACCAATTACTCAAACAAGTGTCAAATACACAGTTTGTGAATTAAAAATAAATAAAAGAGCATAAACAGCAAGATAATGGGACATATATAATTTCATCAGTTATTACGTTTAGTCAAGTTACGTAAATTTTTAAAAAGAACATAAGCGTTCCAAAAGCTTGTCAACATTTAGCATTTACACCAATAGAACTTGAAAGTGCCAGTTCTCCTTTTACTGCCCAGCAACAGCAGAAGGAGAAAATATGACTCAGCGATACCCACAAGTCCTACTGCCCAAAATTTGGAGAAACACTATCTGGGAAGGTGTTTTCAAGAGAACCCATCACCACAAAAATTCCACCCGTGGAAGAAATGCAATGAAGTGACACCATGAAAAGAAAGAGCTGATGAAAATGAGGATGAGCTATGATGAGACCAAGGAGCCTGGGCAGGACTTCATTACTGACATTAACACAAACGCACAAACACGCTTAGTTAAAGATGGGAAAGCCCAGTTACTCTGCGGTTAATTTAGGAGCAAGATGTATTGGTTTCCTCAAAACTATGATCTACTTCAATACATACCTGTGAACAAGAAGAGATATCTTTAAAATTCTTTTCAAGCACAACTGATTTAGTGTCTGGACTAATAAGGTTAACCTCAAATCGCCCGACCTTGAAAATAAAAACATTCCAATTAACTTTAACTCATACAGACCTACCATCTTACTTTACAATTTAATCTTCAACTAACAATAGAGATGTGATGCTACATCAAGAAATACATATTCACATGTGCTTTGTCATCTAATTCAATGAATATTTCAACTTGAAACATCAGCTACCTCACATTTTTTCCCTTTTGTCTGAAAAACCATAAAAATTATGTTGCTCTTACTTAATTTACAAGACACAGATTAAAAGTGATTGCTTTTTCAAAAAAAAAAATGCAACTTCTCCTTACTTTATGATTTCTAAAACTAGTAATTACTTCATTGTAATTTATAATCATACTTTCTTCCCGATGCTCAACAAAAAGTTATACAGGAGTGGGCAAAAGTAGGTTAAATTACCAGCCATCATTATCAAAAAAATTAATTCAAAAGTAAGGATACAAAATAATAACATGAAGAAGACAACACGAAAATATAATAAGAATAAACTCCTGTTTCACATACTTACAGCTGTAAACTTACTTTTTGTCTACCCCTGTATTTGCCATTGAGCAGATTTTTTTTTAAGGTTAAGTAAACAACCATTCAGAAAAATTAACAGCAACAACTGTGGCTAGCTAAGAAAAATAAGTAAATCTGATAGCTCAAAGAAGGAAAACAGTTAAACACATCACCAAAGTCAGGACGATAGACACTTTATATACCTACAGTTATTTAAAAAAAAAAAAGAAAGAAAGAAAGAAAAAAAAAACACTCAAGAACTCATGAACTTCTAATAAAGCAAATATTACACACAGGGACTGTTTACCAAGGTGTGGAATTTCCTTCTGGATTTCTTACACCAGGATAAAAGGACCTTCTTCCTGCCCCTCTCCCTAAGAAAACTCTAATCTTACAAACTCAGGATTAAAGAAACTCTGTAAGGCTTTGGAACAAGTTAAACTCTTTTAAGGGGAACTTATTTTCTATACCCTGCATAATTGCAAAACCTTTTTTTTTTTTTAATAATTAAGATGCTGTGTTTTACATCTATAATGAATATAATTTACACCAAATTATTTTAACCCCTGATCCGGTAAATTATCAGGCCTGTGGTGCTTCTTTAACATTCTCTTTCGTGTGTAACCTCATCTGAAAATAAACCTATGAGCCTGTGAGCTTCTTTTTCTCTAGAAAACGTTCCCTCTCTCCTCCGTGCCTAACCACACGCTCCAGATGTGACTCTTTCAATTCTCTATAAAACGGACTTTCTGCGGCTATTTAAAAAAACAGCATGTATTTGAAGAACCACCTAAGGCAAAGTGTTGGTGATACGCAGAGGAATCCACCCTCGGTTCTTAGCCTTCTACCAGTTCTGGAGGACGCGCCTTCGTTCCCTTCCTGCGCACCTGTCCCGGCCCTGCTCCCCCTGCTCCCCGAGTCTCCAGCCCCCGTCCCGTCTGCCGCTCGGCCAGCCCCTGCCCCTGTCCTCGGCCCCTGCTCCCGCCTCGCCCGCCTCCCAGGGCCGGGAACTGACGCGGGCAGGCGGCGGACGAGGACGCGCCGGGCAGCACCTGGAACAGCATGGTCCGGTTCTTCTCCGAGTCCGACGGCTGCACGGGGCTGGGCGCGCTGGCGTGTCGCCGCCGCGGCTGGGGCTTCTGGCCGCTCTCGGGCACTTTCCTCTGCGGGGCGCCCGCGACGCTGCCGCACCGGGCCCGGAACCCCTGCGGCTCCTCCAGCCCCGGGTCTTCCAGGCTCCGCTCCGGGAAGCAACCCCGAGCGCTGGGCAGCGCCGGCTGGCTGGCCGCGGCGGGCAAGGCGGCGTGGGCGTGGGGGTCGTCCTCCTCCTCCAGCAGGACGTCGGAGGGCGAACTGGGCCCCTCGACTTCGAAGATGACGCGGTCGTGGCCGGCGTCCGCGCCGCCCCGCTGCTCGCCCTGCACCCTGCGGCGCCGCTGCTCGTGCTGGCTGAACTTCTGCATGCAGTCGTCCACCAGGCTGGACGGCGCGCTCTTGTGGGCCACCGCCACCTTCCCGCAGTACAGCACCTCGAACTTCTGCGAGTTGTAGAAGGCATCCTCGTTGTCCCTGCTGGGCCTGGCATCCTCCTGCATGGCCGCTTTAGACAACTGCCTTATGCTGCTGATAACCTCAGGAACCTGAAAAACAATTCCACATCCTTATTTCGGGTGACTCTTTAGCGATCATGGATGTTTATCCAGACCTGTTACCTTCACACAGGATGAGTTCTACTAAATGATAACATACAGAAAGTAACGGTCAGACCCTACACAAGTGAAAACACATTTAAATTACACCACCAGCCCTGGCTGGGTGGCTCAGTGAATAAGGCGCCGGCCTGCGAACCCAAAGGTCGCTGGTTCGATTCCCAGCCAGGGCACATAGCCAGGTCTCCAGCCAGGTCTCCAGCCAGGTCCTTAGCTGGAGGCAGGTGAATGGCAACCATACATTGATGTTTCTCTCCCTCTCTGCCTCCTTCCCTTCCCCTCTCTCTAAAAATAATAAATAAAATCTTTTTTTTTTAAGTTACACTATCAGACATAAATGCTTTAACAGATGACATTTATGATACCACTATCATACATTCCCATTTTATATGTAGTCATTTCCCAAAAACAAAACCATGAAATGATATAGGCCACTACCAACCTTTAGTAAATCAAAGTATATAGTTCGAGTACAAAGGTTATTATGAGGGGGTCAAAAGTTAAAATTAAGAGAAAAAAATACATTTTTTGAAGTGTAATGCTGGAAAATGAATGAATGAATGAATGAATGAATGAATGTTGTTATGAGGCTCAGCTGAAAGGATCCAAACTTTCAACAAACAATGTAAAATAAACTTTCCAGAGGGACAGATTAAAATCCAGACACCCTTCATCAGCATTAGCCATCAGGGAAAACACATATTAAAACCATAGTAAGATAACATTACACACCTATTAGAAGAGCTAACATCAAAAAGACCAAGAGCCCACTGGGATATGCAGCAACTGAAACTTTTCTTTTAAGTATATTGTATTGATTATGCTGTTAACAGTTGTCTCAATTTTTCCCTTTGCTCCCCTTCTGCCCAGTAACTCCCCTTTTTTTCTAGCAATCCCACCTGCCTTATGTGCACCCATGGGTCGTGCACATTAATTTTTTGGCTTCACCCTTTCCTATACTATACCCAACTGGAACTTTCATACACTGTATTCGGAAGTGTACAATGGCACGACTCCTTCAGAAAACTGTTCAGCAATTCCTCTAGAGTTAACACAGGCTTACCCCAGAACCTAACCATGGTTAAGTCAACACCCTGAAAACTTAAGTACACACCAAAGCTGGTGTACGAATATTCATAGAAGCCTTCCTCAAAATACCCCAAACCTGGAAACAACCCAAACATTCATTTAGCAAGCCACACTCCCTAATCGTCAGGGAAATGCAAATCAAAACCACAATCAGACATCACCTCACACCTGTTAGGATGATATCATCAAAATACAAGCAGTAATGAGTGCTGGTGAGGACATGCAAAAAAAGGAAACCCTTGTGCCCTGTTGGTGGGAATGTAGTAACTTGGTACAGCCACTATGGAAAATAGCATGGAGGTTCCTCAAAATATTAAAAATAGAATTACCACATGACCCAATAATTCTACTTCTGGATATATGTACAAAGGAAACAAAATTACTATCTTGAAAAGGTATCTGCACCTCCATGTTCACTGCGGCATTATTCACAATAGCCCAAACAGGGGAACAACCTAAGAATCCATTGATAGATAAGTGGATAAAGAAAATGTGAAATACAAATGCACATAAGCACATACACACAGGAATATTATGTAGTTACAAAACAGGAAACCCTGCCATTTGGTAAGTAAAGCAAGTCAGACAAAGAAAGACAAATGCTATATGATCTCACTTATATGTGGAATCTAAAAATTAAAATTAAAAAAAAAAACAGGCTCATGTAAACAGTGGAGGGAAGAGGGGGTGAAGGGGTCCAAGTTACAAACTCCCAGTTATAAGATAAATAAGTTCTGGAGATGTACTATACTTACTAGACTTACTCTGGTCATCATTTCACAATGCATCCAGGTATCATATTATTATGTTGTATACCTTAAACTGATACATTGTAGGTCTATTATATCTCAATAACTGAGGAAAACGTGAATGGATAACCAAAATGTGGTACATTCAGCCCTGGCTGGTAGCACAGTGGTTAAGGCACCAGCCTGCAAACCCAAAAGTCACAGGTTTGGTTCCCCAGCCAGGGCACATAACCAGGTTGCAAACCAGGTCTCCAGTCAGGTCTGTGGCTGGAGGCAGGTGAAAGGCAACCATACATTGATGTTTCTCTCTCTCTCTGCCTCTCTCCCTTCCCCTCTTTCTAAAAATAATTAAATAAAATCCTTAAAAAAAAAAAAAAAAAGTGGTACATTCACACAATGTAATACTACTCATCATCCTTCACCTGGTTTACTGCAATAATCTTTTAACTGGAGTTCCCTGCCCCCTCCAATCTATTCTTAAACATCAAAAGGATTCTTCTTAAACTTAACAGTTACTCACGTGCAAAACCTCTAAGCTCCCGCTTCAAAAAGTATAAAAGACAAGATCGTTAAAATGTCCTACAGGGCCCTTGCCATCTGTATGTGCCATAACATATATTAAATGTGCACTGTGGCCACACATCCTCCGTATACCTTTAGAGCACGGATGGAAACACAAGGCCTGGGGACCAAAATCCGGCCCCTCCACCTTGTTTTATGCAGCCCCTGCACCTTCGGCCCAGCGCCGTTTTTACCCGGCGCATTTAACTGTTAAGGGGTAGTTACATTTATACAGTCCTAAAATGACATTGGGCCCTTGGAAGGCAACCGCAAGGCTGATGTGGCCCCGGATGAAAATGAGTTTGACACCCCTGCTTTAGAGACTCAACCTGGATTTTCATCTTCCACCCCACCTCATTAGCTCTGGCCTTACTCCTGCGTAACACTCCCTCTCACTCTGGTTCAGCCACAACAGCCTCCTGGTCAGTCCTCATTTCACTGAAATCCATGTGCTAACATCACCTGTGAGACAGCAACACACACACACACACACACAGAGACAGAGCCAGCATTTCCTACCTGGCTGGTAGAATAGGGGATAAGGCACCAGCCTGCTAGCCCAGAGGTCGCTGGTTTGATTCCCACCCAGGGCACATAACATTCTGTATAATTTATTTGCTAAAATGTGAGCTTTAAAAAACTTTTGATTTCTGGCAGCAGCAGCACCAGATCCGAGATGGCGGCCAGCAGGAGGCTGATGAAGGAGCTTGCAGAAATCCGCAAATGTGGAATGCAAAACTCCCGTAACATCCAGGTTGATGAAGCTAATTTATTGACTTGGCAAGAGCTTATTGTTCCTGACAACCCTCCATATGATAAGGGGGCCTTCAGAATCGAAATCAACTTTCCAGCAGAGTACCCATTCAAACCACCGAAGGTCACATTTAAAACAAAAACCTATCACCCCAGCATTGATGAAAAGGTCTGTCTGCCTGTAAATGAGTGCTGAAAACCAGAAGCCAGCAACCAAAACCGACCAAGTAATCCAGTCCCTCATAGCACTGGTGAACGACCCCCAGCCCGAGCACCCGCTTCGGGCTGACCTAGCTGAAGAATACTCTCAGGACCGTAAAAAATTCTGTAAGAATGCTGAAGAGTTTACAAAGAAATATGGGGAAAAGCCACCTGTGGACTAAAATCTGCCACGATTGAGTCCAGCGAGTGTGAGCAGAGACCCCGAGCAGTGTATTCAGACACCTCGCAAAGCAGGACTCTGTGGAAAAATGACATGTGCCACCGCCTGGTGTTCGCTTGTGGCGGTGACTAACTTTCTACAGTTTTCTTAATCGAAAGTGGTGTAGGTAACCTGTAAAGAAAGGATTAAAAATTTAAGATGTTCTAGTTCTGCTCTCTGTGTTTTAAAAAAATCACTGCTTCAATCTACTTCTAAAAGAATGGTGTTTCTTCGTGGTCCAAATTTATCCAAAATCTTCCATTTACACTCAAGACCTTCAGGTTTAACATAAAATGTTGTGGTTCTCTTTCTTCCCCTTCCCTTGCAACTCCCACTTTCTTGCATTCAGTTTATTTTTCACTCATTCACTTCCCCAGACCCGGGCCCTGGCTCCTCCACAAAGGAGAAGAGACAGTTCCGTCCAGTCTGGTGGCTTCTCTTCTCCCATGTTGTACTGCCTGGTGTGAGAGTTTATTCAAATTTTCCTGCTTCCAATTTATAACATTTTAAAAAAATTTTTTTTTTGAAACAAGCGAAGTACCACCACCACCACCACTACCCGAAAAAGCTGAGAAAAGGGAAGTCCAGCTCTTATGTAAAAATCTGGCCAACGTTACCACAATAATGTTGATTAAATGGCAACCCAATGTCTGGGCGTGTGACTGAGCTGCCTGGCCCAGCCTGCTTGGGAAAACCCTGCAGTATCAGGTCAGCGGCCACACCAGGGGAGGGCCTGCCAGCCAGAGGACACTGCACTTCTGTGAGGAATTTCTCATCAGAGGGCCTACCAAGGTCAAAGGCTGGCCCTCCTCCCTGCAGCCATTTTAGAAGATGTGCTGGTCATTGCAGACAACACTAAAGCCAGAAAATCCATTTGAAGTTCCATGGTCACCGGTCAGCAAGCTCCATCCGAATGTGCCACGAAGCTCTCCAACTCCTCAGTGCAGCAGCCCCAACTTAGCCCTCCCTCAGCACGGTTTGACCCTTTGCAGGGCAGGGGCAGGACTGGGCTAGAGCCAGCACCAGCCTGGGGTCACTGGCACCCTGCTGGCCTCTTCTTTCAAAGCAGCCGGCCAGGCCACACCAGCCCCGGAACAAGACGGCCTTCCCTCCCTCTGGACTCACAGCCTTTGCAGAGCCAAGCTCCACTTGAAGCTCACTCAATAATATCCTTTACATGTGTTTTACATTGTTTTGACTGCCTTTTTTGTAGAAATAAAAATTGACCTTAGAATTAAAAAAAAACAATTACGATTTCTATTTTTCTTCCTCCCTCTCTTCCTTCCTTCCTTCCTTCATTTTTCCCTTGTTGTATTCCCAGAGCCCAGAATAATTCATGGTATGTATTAGACCCTCAACATATGTACTAGCAAAAATAATTTTTATCTTTGGAGAAAGAGAAGAGTATCTTATCTAAAGCATCACTTCACATTCAGACATTTATGGTATATCTTCAAATCTTCTGGCACCAATTCTAAATCCAGAATTTCTTTCCCTTTCTTTTGATTATGTGGAATATCTTATCAGAAAATTCACAGTTTAAAAATCACAAAGATTTCAACTGGCTGTTTTGAGTATTTCCTATGACTCACCCTGAACATTTGATATGGCTCAGAAAAAAGTCAGGTGTTTTGCACTAAAGTGTGACCAATATAACCTTAGCTCTCTGGCATTTTCTTTTTTTTTTTTTTTTTAGTTGCAAAGAGAGAAGAAGGAGGGGGCTGGAGGGAGGTGGGGAGTAGGGTAGAAGCATCAGAACAAAAGAAATATTGAATGGTTGCCAACTATACACCCATATACCACCCAACCTTGGACTGAACCTGCAACCTAGGCATGTTTGATTGGGAATCAAACCTGCAACCTTTCAGTTTATGGAACTACACTCCAACCAACTGAGCCACGCCAGAAAGGGTTCTCACTTTTTCTTTTTTTTTAAGATTTTATTTATTATTTTTAAAAAGAGAGGCAGAGAGGGAAAGAGACATCAATGTACGGTTGCCTTTCACCTGCCTCCAGCTACAGACCTGGCTGGAGACCTGGCTCGCAACCTGGTTATGTGTCCTGGCTGGGGATCAAACCAGGGACCTTTGTGTTTGCAGGCCGGCACCTTATCCACTGTGCCACCAGCCAGGGCCTGAATTGTATCTTTTAACAGGTTTTTGAATTATATTTATTTTTTTCTACACCATCATACCTTAAGCTCTTAAGAGAAAGATTGAGTTGAGTTGATTTTGAGTCACCCAGGACTCTTTCACATGACCACTGGGGAAGTGTTCTGTGCTCAGAAAAACCGGGGGACCGTCGTCACAAACAAGCATATAAATAGTAGTGAACAACTAACTTAGAACCCCGACACAGGTTCTCTGAAAGTGAGACAGGTTTTTAAATTTCTGTTGATAATTCAAGATACCTGGCAGTCCCCGAAACAGACAGCCATGGCTCTGTGGTTACCCAAACTGGGAAGTCAACGCACGTGTCAGGAATGTGTCCGGATATCACCGGACATCTCAAGCCACACACCCCTGCCTCTCACTCTGGTTACTCATACGCTCAATATGAAAAACGCCACAGCTCAGAATGCCACCTCCCGTAGAGCCGATAAGGGCTTAACACCAGCTCAAGGCAATGTTTGTGTTCTTCGGCAGCACACAGCCTTTAACATACAACAGTCATAATGATGAAAAAACAAAAAAACGCTGTCAAACTAGAGATTTGAGAGGTTTAAATTCTCTCCCCAGCTCAGGCATAAATTGTTGCTATTCTGCCTCCTGCAGTTCCCTCTCCAGTAGAGGTTGGCAGACTAGATACATAGTCAATGAAGGTCACATCTAAATTCAAATTTCTGTGGGCTTATTTTTGTTATCAATGCCACTCAAAGAAATGGAAAATCATCTCTATGATTAAGCCAGAAATACTGTTAAGTTGTTGAAATTACCCTCCTACATTGACACAATAATCAATTCAACAAGTAATTAGATGAACAAGGCTTTTAAAAAATGTCTCAGGATTACTTAGGAAAAGCACAGTGCCACCTTTAGCTAGTACTTTGTCGTTACAGTTCCATAATCTCACTAAAAGAATTGAGATTCAACTCTCAAAAATCCAGACATTAAAGTAATTCCTCGCTTTAGATTAAAAGAAACTTCCCACTAGATCCCTGAATGTCATGCTGTTACTTCTCATCAGGTATCATAGTTATTGATCATCCTTCAAGCAATCCAGTGGTACTGTAAAAATTACATTGTGCCTCACAAAGAAACCAATCCTACAACCACAATGCAATAATGTTTAACGACAATCAAACACTGGGTAAAAATCTAGATCATTAAAAGCACAAAGGGAAGATACCTCCGCTCAGGAAGCCAGAGGGACAGCCGTTCTTCAAGGGCACTGAATGAACCAGACTGATGGAATCCTCAGCACCAGCCTCTGTCGCACTTAAGAAGTTTTCTTTGCAAGCGAGGCAACAGTCATTTCATTGCATTTGTTTTGAGCCCACCTTATGGCTCTGCAGCCAATCATAAAACCTTCCAGGAATAACCGTTATTGCTTCAAAAGCAAAGTATTTCCTGACTCTGCATTCAGGAAACACCCTGATTGTTCAGGAGGGAAGCCCAAAAGCTTTCTTTAAAAAGAGCATTTTAAATTGGATAACCATGGTGTTTCTTACGCTATTTAAATAATTGCCAGTGCTCAATACTCATTAAAAATGCAGGTAAGAGATTAATGTATAGTACAATGCCTTTTTTTCCGTCTTTTTTCCTCAGAGCCTTCATTGATAAAGAGATGAACCTCAGCAGACATTTAAAAATGGATACAAATATGAATGTGAGATGAAGCTGCTTAAAACATACCTCAAGCAAAAAAAAAATTAAAACCTGGGTAAATCCTTTCACAATTGATATGAGCTTAACCGCTTGATTCCTTATTAACCTTTTTTTATAATAATTACTGTAAGCCCAGCAAAATAAACAAATGCAAAAAAAAAGGGGGGGGAGTGTAAAAAAGAGAGGAAATAACTAGGAAACATATAAAATAAACGAAAAAACTGCCTAATCTCAAGGACTAACAATTTAAACTAGCCTCAATCAGATGGAGTATGGAAAAGAAGTATCTTTATTTTGGAAATATTACATGCCTTTGGGGAAGGCAGATTTCCTTTATTTTTTTCAAATATATTTGATCAATGATGCTATTACAGTTGTCCCAATTTTTTGCCCTCATTCCCCTCCACCCAGTACCCCCCATTCCCTCTGGCAATCGCCCACCTTAGTTCATATTCATGGGTCACGCAGATAAATTCCTTGGCCACTCCATTTCCAATACTGTTCTTAATATCCCCATCTACTCTGTGCCTACTAATTTGTATTTCTTTTCCCCCATTTCCACTCTTCCCCCTCCCAACTGATAACACTCCAAATGACCTCCATATTTATGGCTCCATTTCTGTTCTGCTTTTTTGCTTAGTTTGTTTTTTAGATTTGATTATTGATAGTTATGAATAACTGCCATTTTAATGTCCATAATTTTGATATTTTTAAGCCCCTTTAAGAATTCATATAGTAAAGGCCTGGTGATGTCAAACTCCTTTAGCTTTAACTTCTCTGGGAAGCATTTTATCTGTTCCTCCATTCTGAATGATAGCTTCGTTGGAGAGAGTAACCTCAGTTGTAGGTCCTTGCTTTTCATCACTTTGAACACTTCTTGCCAGGGCCTTCTAGTCTGCAAAGTTTCTTTTGAGAAATCAGCTGACAGTCTTATGGGAACTTCTATGTAAGTAACTATCTGTTTTTTCTCTTGCTGCTTTTAAGATTTTCTCTTTATCTCTAACCTTTGGCATTTTAATTATGATGTGTCTTCTTGGTATGGTCCTCTTTGGGTGCAACTTGTTTGGGGCTCTGTGCTTTCTGGACATGTATGTCTATTTCCTTCACCAAATTAGGGAAGTTTTCTTTCATTATTTTTTCAATTTCTAATTTCTTGCTCTTTTTCTTCTCCTTTCAACAGCCTTATGATTCAAATATTGGTATGCTTTAAGTTGTCCCAGAGGCTCCTTACTCTATCTTCATTGTTTTTTTTTGGGGGGAGGGGGGTATTCTTTTTTCTTCTTGCTGGTCTGATTGATTTTTTTTTTCTTCCTCGTGTTCCAAATCATTGATTTGATTCTCATCTTCATCCAGCTCATCTTCATCCATATATGTTGATTCCCTATAAATTTTTATTTCATTCAGTGTAACCTTTATTTCTGCCTGGGTCTTTTTTATGTTGTTGAAGTACTCAATGATTTCCTTGAGCATCCTTATAACCAGTGTTTTGAACTCTGCATCTGATTGCTTATCTCCATTTTGTTTAGTTCTTTTTCTGGAGTTCTGTTCTTGGTTATCAGGCTTGCGTACAGCTCAATCTTCTGACAATTCTGGGTGATAGTTATTTTGTAGTCTAGTTATAATGTTTGCTGTGATTATGCGAAGAGGCAAGCCATGTTTACCTACACCTCCATCTTAATGGTAAGTCCTAGATTTCCATTCTAATTATGTTTTACTTAAACTATTCAGATCAGATCAGCATTTTGAGAAAAGTCTGATTTTGTCATTTAATGTTATAATTCCTGCTTTGGTTTTTAAAAATCTCATCTTCAGCCAATGGAAAGTGGTCAGGTGGTATGTACCCTGAAGAAATAGTTCACTCACATTAAGAAAACACTGACCATTACCTAAGAACCCATGAGGTTTCCCAGTCCCAGTTACTTTGGAAGCATGGTCTGCCATTTTTAAGGTGAAGCTGTCTGAAATCTTAATGAGAAATAAAAGTAATTTTTAAATCATTTTCACTTTTATCTCAAAGTACTTCAGCAATTCTTTGTATTTAGTTAAACTTATAAATTATTACTTTAAGAAACATTGTGCACAGTAAAAAGAAGTCTGATTTTCATTAGATCTAGGTTGTAAATCAACTGGAGTAATGAGTGATTTTAAAATTGCAAAAATGCCAACCCAAAGGTGTACTATCTTGTTTTACAGATGAGGAAATAAACCATTTACATCAAAAGTTAAACCAATAAAGAGGAAAATAAGATTACTGGAAACTCTCTGGAGCCAAAGAAAGTGGAATATCTCCGAGACAATGCAGTCGTTCAAGTTGCTTGGCCTTAGAGTCTTGGGCCATTGCCTCTCTAACCAGGCTGTAGTTCTTAGATAATTTTCTTTTCTGGCCCTTTATTGTTTTAATGTTTAAAAAAGGGTTTACTTGCCTTTTAAACAATTCAGTGATTTTCAACTTTTCTTGTTTGAGGAAGTGCATTTTTAAAAAATACTTTATTATTTTTAGAGAGAGGGGAAGAGAGTGAGGCAGAGAGGGAGAGAAACATCAATGTATGGTTGCCTTTCACCTGCCTCCAGCTATAGACCTGGCTGGAGACCTGGCTTGCAACCTGGTTATGTTGCCCTGGCTGGGAATCGAACCAGTAACCTTGGGGTTTGCAGGCCGGTGCCAATCCACTGTGCCACCAGCCAGGGTGCGTTTTTAATCTTTATTATACTTTTTCCATTGCCAGTTAGCCCCCTCACACACCGCCCCCGCAAGCAACCACCACATTGCTGTCCATGCCCATGAATCCTTTCTCCTTTTGACTCAGTCCCTGCACCCCTAACCTCTCCCCGACCTGACCAGCTGTCACCCTGCTCTGCGTCTATGAGTCTCTCCCCATGTTCCTTGCTAGTTCTTAGATATTTTCAGTCACTTTGCTCCAAACTCATTTTTGGCTCCGTAACTCTCTAACTGCTGCTTTCTCAGTGGCTTCTGAGTTAGTTTAGGCATCAAAGGGAAATTCCTTAAAACCCTCAGCCAAGTTCTACCCTCCCATCCCGTCTCCCTGATTACATCATTCACTTCCTTCTCCAGAAGGTCTGACCTGAGTTTTTATGACCATTTCAAATTTGTAAAAAAGGTCACGTATAAAATATATAAGATTAGTTCACAGAGAAGATGCGGGGAATCATGCAACTGTATTAAGAGAATAGAATGTCCTCAGCAGCATCTGAGTTAAGTGTGACAGGAAAAGATGCACGTAAGACGGATGACTTGAGAAGTCAGATGGTGAAGGACAAGTAAGAGCTATCCTTTCCAAGTTCCCTTTCAAAATCACAATCTTTTCTTTCAAAGTGGATTAGTCCACAATCCACAGTGCAGCACATTAGAAAAGGATGCAACATGCATGCAGTAAGAGGTCTTCAGTTTAAAGCCCCATTCCGGTGTCTATTATTGTCTATAGAAAAGACATCATATCCTCTCAGCTTCTGGTTTTTCTTCTACAAAGTGGGAACCACAATGTTTAGTCAGACATAACCTGGTAAAATTCAATTAAATGTGCAAATGCCCCAGTGCACTGCTGGGACAATGAAAGCATTTAATAATGTTCAATTACATTTTTAAAAGTCTGATTTGCATTGTGTAAGGAGATGGAAGAAGTGAAAAGTGAAAAGCTGCTGTTAAATAAGAAAACATTATCTTCATAAATTTTAAATTGTAACAGGGAGGATATGATCAGTAAGTAAAATACAAAGGATTCTAAATAGTGAACATTACCAAGGAGAAAAATAATGCAGGGGAAAAGGACAGAAATTTGAAGTGGGTGGTGGGAGATTTGCAATTTCAGAGAAATGACTTACTCTAAAATATTTGAGTAAAAACTTTTGTTCAGCGAGAAGGTGAGCCTGACAGGTAAATTGGGGAAAGAACATTCCAGACCGATAGAACATCAAGTACCAAAGCCTTGAAGCAAAACATTGGCACGTTGAGGGAACATCGAGGGGCCAGCATGGTTGAAAGTGAGTGAGCAGAAGGAAAGTATCCCAGAGGCCATTCTGGGACACAGGGTATCTAAATCATGCAGGACTTTGCAAGTACTAGTGAGACACAGAAAGCCAAGATCAGGGCCTGAGCTGTGTGTTTAAAGGAACCCTTTGGCTGTTGTGTGATTAGACCACCAACGTGATGGGATGGGAGCCTTCTACACCCACCCAGAGTGAGACAATGTGGTTCACACAGGATCACCAGCAAGAAAATGATGAAAAGCTGAAGACATCTGGATGTAATTTTAAAAGCACAGACAAGATGATCTGTTGATATATTTATTGAATGTGGCATGTTAGAGAGGAGAGGAGGATTGGGTAAACTTTATGGGTTTAGGCCCGAGAAACGAGAAAAATGGAGCCTCAGTGAAACAGGTTGAGATGCCGGTGGGGTTTAAGAGGGCAGGAGCTTAGTTCTCGACAGGTTAATTTTGAGACGCTGTTCTGTCACCCAAGGGGAGATGACGGTAGGCAGCTGAACATCTGTATCTAAAGCTCAGTGAAGAGAACAGAACTGAGAAAGGAAAGTTAGAAGGTATTAGCCTGTAGATGATATTTGAAGCCATGAGAGAAGATGATTCTGCCAACAGAGTGAGGATAGAAGACTTGGTGAGCAGGAGGGGGGCGTGGGACTAGGCACAGAAAGGGAAAGAGACACAGAGAATTAAGCATGGAGAGAAATATCTCTAGGAACCAACCCCTGAGGCACACAATGCTTCTAGTTTGAGAGATGGACAGATATGAGCAATACAGCAAGAGCCAGAGGTAAAGTCAGGTGGGAATGGTATCATGAAGCCAAGTAAGAAAGGTTTCCAAGAAGGAGTAACTAATCAAAATTAAGTCACAAGTGACTTGGACAGGAAAATTTTGATGGGGACTTAGAGCCAAAGCCTTACTGGAGTAGGTTCCAAAAGAAATTTCAAGAATGAGCCCTGGATGGTGGCTCAGTGGATAAGGCGCCAGCCTGTGAGCCCAAAGGTCGCTGATTCCCAGCCAGGGCACGTAACCAGGTTGCAAGCCAGGTCTCCAGCCAGGTCCGTAGCTGGAGGCAGGTGAAAGGCAAACATACATTGATATCTCCCTCCCTCTCTGCCTCTCTCCCTTCCCCTTCTCTCTGGAAATAATAAATAAAATCTTAAAAAAAAAAAGAAAAGAAAAGAAAAGAACTTTTCAAGAATGAGATACAAAACTATACAGACAATCTACTGGGCAGTAGCAAGAGGAACAACTGGGTCAAAAGAGGGTTCTGTTATACATGGATGAAATGACAGCTTCTACCTGGGAATATTCAACAGTGAAAGGACACAGATGATCTGGAGAAGAGGGTCGAATTGCTGGCAGTGCCCTTAGGTAGTCAAGAGGGGTCAGGATCTAGGATACAACCAGAGTCTGAACTGACTGTCTCAAGGACAGTTATCTCAAAGGAAAAGACAGAATCTTTTTTTTGTTTAAGATTTTATTTACTTTTGGAGAGTGGAAGGAAAAGAGAAATAGAGGGAGAGAAACATCAGTATGTGGTTGCCTCCCATGCACCCCCAACCAGGGACCCGGCACACAACCCAGGAATAGAACCGGCGATCCTTTGGTTCACAGGCCAGCTCTCAATCCACTGAGCCACACCAGCCAGGGCAAGGCAGAATCTTAAGGCTTTCATTCCCTGTTAAACAGAAAGCATAATGGCCAGCTGAGGATGTGGAAAAAGATCAGAATATTAATCACTGAACGTTTAATTTGATTCAGTGCTGACCATAGGCAAAATTATAAGGTGAAGTTATCTTTAGTGCCCTAGGGCTACATTTCTGTACTCTAATGATGTCAAAGTATGACCCACACCCCTCCTTCAGAGGGAAATGTGCCTTGTAATCTAAAATTTTATTTGAGAGCTCAAGAATCACATGAAACTCAGGAATAAGCCAATTACTCAGACAGATTTTGCACCCAGGAACAAAGCCATGTACATAAACTGTTTTCTCTGACCACAGTGAGATTGGGAACCATCTTATATAATATTAATACAAGGAATAAATTTTGGAAGAAGATTGCATGCAGTTAGGCAAACAAATTTTAAAACACAGCTTTGTACCTTACCAAAATAAAAATATCATAGTTTGATTTAAAGTATTTGTGCCACTTGTGAAAACATAGGTATAAAAATTCTAAAATATTAACAAATTGAATCCAAGAAAAAGCATAAAAAGAATTATACACCAAGTGGGACTTATCTGAGGTATGCAAGGTTGGTTCAACACTTGAAAATCAATAAATGTAATCCATCACAACAGAAAATAAAAATCACATGACCTGTCAATAGATGCAAAAAAAGCATGTGACAAAATCCAACACCCATCCATTATAGAAACTCAGCACACTGAGAATCAGGGAAAACCTCCTCAACTTGACAAAGGTTATCTACAAAAAAAAATAGGTTTAACATTATACTTAATGGTGAAAAACTAAAAGCTTTCACACTACGAACCCTTACAAGGCAAGGAGCAGGTACCCAGTAAAATCATGACTCCATTTCAACATCGCACTGTAAGTTCTTGCTCATGCAGTAGAGGGAGAGAAGAAAACAAAAGGCATAAAAACTTAGGAAGGAATAAAACTGTTTTTTTTTTCTCAGATGACATAATCATCTATGTAAAAAATCAGAGTCAACAAAATAAACCCCTAGAACTAACAAACAATTATAGCAAAGTTGCATGATACAAAGTTGACCAACAAAACTCACCCACTTTGCGACTTGCCAGCAATGAACAAGTAGAACTTGAAATGAAAAGCACATAAATACCATTTACACTGGCACCCCCCAAAATAAAATACTTAGGTAAAACCTAAGCAGTTATGAACAAAACCTGTGAGGAAAATTAATCAAAGAAGAGCTAAATGGACAGGCAGTCCCATGTTTATAGTTAGGAAAACTCAATATTGTCCAGATGTCAATTGTTCCCAACTTGATCTACAGATTGAATGTAATTCCAATCAAAACCCCCAGCGTGTTATTTTATGGATATTGACAAACTTATCTGGGAGGCAAACAACCCAGAATAACCAACACAATACTGATGGAGAAGAGCCAAGTCGGAGGGCTGATGCTATTTGACTTTACAATTTACTAGAAAGCTACAATAATCAAGACAGTGTAGTGAAAGGACAGACAAATACATCAACGAAAAAGAAGAGACAGCCTCCAAAAAGACCCACCTAAATATAGTCAACTGGGTTCTGACAAAGTAGCAAAGACCATGCAATAGAGCAAAAATAGCCTCTTCAACAAATGGTGCTGGGACAACTGGACATCTACATGTATAAAAAATTAACCCAGACATGGGCCTTACACCCTTAACAAAAATGAACTCAAAATTAATTTTATGCCTATATGTAAAATGCAAAAATTTAAAACTCCAGAAAAAAACCCAGAAGACCTTGGATACAATACCAAAGACACAATCCATTAAAGAAATAATTGGTAGGTGGACTTCATTAAAATGTAAAACTTTTGTTCAGCAAAAGACAGTATCAAGGGAATAAGAAGGTAAGCCATAGACTGAGAGAAAATGTTCGCCAAACATGCTTCCGTTAAAGGACTGTTATGCAAAATATATACAGAATTCTCAAAACTCAACAATAAGGAAACAACTTGAAAGGTGCTGGCCTGCGAACCCAAAGGTCGCTGGTTCGATTTCCCAGCCAGAGCACATAACCAGGTTGCAAGTCAGGTCTCCAGCCAGGTCCATAGCTGGAGGCAGGTGAAAGGCAACCATACATGGATGTCTCTCTCCCTCTCTGCCTCTCTCCCTACCCCTCTCTCTAAAAATAATAAAATATTTTAAAAAACAAAACAAACAAACAAACAAAAAACCAACTTGATTTTAAAAATCAAGATGTTTGGGTGTGAGACCTTACCAGACATCTCACCTAAGAAGATATACAAATGGCTAATAAGCATATGAAAAGATACTCCACGTCATACGTCATCAGTGAAATGCAAATGAAGATAATGAGATCCTAAACACCTGTTAGAATTGCCAAAATGTAGAACACTGGCAATACCAAACACTGATAGAGATGTGAAGCAAGGAAAACTTTTATGCATTACTGACAAGAATGCAAAATGATACAGCCACTTTAAAAGATAGTTATCACACTAAAAATATTGGTTTCTCACAAAACTACACATCCTCTTACCATTTGATATAGCACTTCATACAACTTCGTATTTACTCAAAAACTTATATCCATACAAAAACCTGTACATAGATATTTATAGAATGAATATTCATTTAGAATTTCCAAAACTTGGAAGCAACCAAGATGCCCTTCAGTACATAAATGGAAAAATAAACTATAGTACATCCAGACAAAGAAACATCATTCACCACTAAAAAGAAATGAGCTATCAGGCCATCAAAAGACAGAGGGGTACCTTAAATGCATAGTAATAACTGAAAGAAGCCAATCTGAGAAGGCTATATATGATTCCAACTATATTAATTCTGGAAAAGGCAAACGTGTGGAGACAAGAAAAAGGAATGGGGAGTTGACTGGGCAGACCACAGAAAATTTTAAGGCAGTGAAAATACTATGTATAATATTATAATAATATCATTATACATTTGTCCAAACCTAGAGAACATACAACACCATTAGTGAACCCTAATGATTTACTTTGGGTGATCATGGTATGTTCATGTAGGCTCATCTTTGGTAATAAATGCACAATTCTTGTCAGTCACACTAATAATGGGTGAGGCCACGTATGTGTAGAGACAGAGATACATGGGAAATCTCTGTACCTACCTCTCAATTTTGTTATGAATTCTAAATTGTTCTAAAAGTATCTTTACTAAAAATATATATGTGATATATATATATATATATATATATATATATATATATATATATTCAATACATTTGTATTTACTCCAAGAAACACTAGAGGGAGCCTTCCCACATGAACTAGTTTACCTAAGATAAAAATAATAATAATAATAATGAGGCTTTTTATAATAATAAAACAAAACACTGTTAATAAAATATTATTACTACTGTTCCCATTTCAGGCTTATGAAATTAATCACTGGCCAGTAAATTCGCCGGAATTTTGACTAATCATACAAGTTTGGCAATAAAATTAGCTAATAAAAGTTAGACTAAAAAAAACACGAGTATATCAAAATCATCAGCACTTGATAACATTTAACCCATTAGATAGTTTTCATACAGGGTATAGTAAATCTAATAAGGACATATGTATTGGTCTTTTTATCATGACCCACAAAAGTATCAAGTCATCGAAATAAAATGCTAAAACGGAACATTAAGAAACAGCTTTTAATTTATGGAATGTCTGAACTCAGGAGCGGAGAGGTACCTCAGGAGCAAGCTAGCTGTTAAATGGAATGGGCCTTGGAAAGAGAGACAGCGGGGCGAGGGTCGGGCCCAGAGGGACCGGGACTTGACAAGCTCTGGCTTGGATCAGTTGATAAAGCCGTAATACTATCAGGAAGCAAAAAATACCACGGATTTCCCAGAAACCTATTTTTGTCCTGGCTTTCTGTACGACTTCGGATATTTATACCACCACAAGAGATTTTTCACCTTGCAAATGAGAATCACACAACATTCTTGAGCTTCTGTTCGGAGGCATCGAGCTTCTTATACAGGTTACCGTGACCCCCTAATTCCCTTCTTCTGAGAAGAAAAGTCCTCACTGCCCGCCACCCAAGGACAGAAAGGAAAACATCCATTCATCTCTCTCCAAAATTAGGCTGGAAGGAAAGGCAATGGCAAGGGACCAGATGCCCCCTCTCAGGCCTGGACCTGCCCTTTCCGTGGGTGAAGGAAAGCTCTGTCTCCGCATCGTGACTGTTCCACGGGAGCTCTACACTGCACTATCCCCAGCTGTCCCCGTAGCACTAACCACCTGCACATAAAACCAAGTCATCGAAGTCACCTCATAGTGCTGCCCCGAGTGAAATAAGAAACTGATACAATGAGAACTTGCAGCAAGACCTGCCTTTCTGGCCCTCATTCCTTCTTCCTTTTTTAATGAGAATGAACATTACTTTGGAAAGTTTCTGTTCAGAAAAGACTGTTTTTCACAGCGAGTCTGGCTGTTTTTAAAGATTTTCTCCCTTGTTCATTAAGCATCAAATGAACCCCTCGGTCCCTTTTTCTTACGTGGTCTGGCTACATGATATACCAAGGGAACGCATATGATGGTTTTGGTGACTCAGACAACCCATGTTCCTGTCATCTTCAGTTGCAAAAAACAATGGAAAGCTTTAGCTTTTCAGAGTCCTGGAGAAAGAATATATATGCCTTCTATGCATGCCACACATACCTGGCTACTGACCGCATTCTAAAGCAATAAATCTCCGCCTTTCGAGTCTCTATACTGTCACCATATCGCTTGAAAGCTACCTGGAAGAGGGCATTGCCATGACTAGCCTTTGCCCAGCACAAACCAGGCCCTACGCAACCTTGGACATGTCTTCTGGACAGAAATCATCCTTCCCTTTCAATAGAACCCAATCACACAATACCACTACCTTCATTACTTTTCAGTTAACTGAGCTTTCATGATTTATATCTTCAAGTAAACTGACAGCTTAGTCTACCAAAGCCCCATCCCGCTCAAAGTATTTTTACTCATCAACTTGTGTGTATCTCAACTGCCAAGTTTTAATTCCCTGAAGGAAACTGATCTCACTTCAGATTTGTAAATAGAATGGGTGGCACTTAAATATTTCTCATGATGTAATAGCCTTAATTTTCTACCACCCAAAATGCTTGCTCATATCTGTACCAAAAGGACTAGTGATGACAATGCTGCATTCCTGACATTACAGTCAATATGACTAAAGATTAAAGAAATTTTAAAAATCTATTTCATGGCTACTAATAATTAGCCTATACAGTGTAAATGTGGCCAAAATGTATTTTTATTAAGACTTCCAAACAAGGGGTCTATCTGAACTGTATCTAACCAAAATTCATATTTTAAAGTCAGAAAGCAAATTCCAAGCAAATTTACAGCCTTTGGGTTTTGCTGTTTGGGGAGAGGGTTCCCATCGATGGACTGCTTTCAAGAAAGAGCCTAATTCTCAAATCACTGGTGAACGGCTTAACTGAACTAGTCACTGCTTTATCTAAACAGCACCCACTTTCATTTAGAAAAAAGGGCTCCAGTGACTCCTGGTCATTCTTGCACCTGCCCTCCTCAGGCAATCTCTCATCCGCCCTCTAGCAGGCCACAATAAAAGGCATGTCATCCAAGCAGGACCAGTGACAGATAGAGGGGTGGGCATGGGACCCAAGGCAGGTCAACCTGAGTCGCTCCCTAATATCTTTCTTTTTTAATTGATTTATTCTTCTATTACAATTGTTTCATCCCCCCCACCCCATTGCTCTCCTCTGTCCCCCTCTCCTCTCCCACAGTCAATCCCCACCTCCTTGTCCATGTCCCTACGTCTTTCACATCAGCTCCTCATCTAAACCCCCCTCCTTCCCTCCCCCTCTCTCTCCCTCCTGCCACCTCCGGTCACTGTCATTCTGCTCCTTTTTCATTACATATCTCTGGTTCTTTCCTGCTTGTCTGTTTGTTTTATTCGCTAGTCTCCTGTATTAGATGAGATCATACAGTATTTGTCTTTTGCCACCTGGCCTATTTCACTAAGCATAATACTCTCTAGTTCTATCCATGTTATTGCAAAAGGTAGGCGTTCCTGCTTTCTTTCTGCCGTGTAGTATTCCAACGTGTGATTGTACCAAAGGCTTTTGATTCAATCATCCACTGGTGGGCACTTAGGCTGTTCCCAGCACTTGGCTACTGTGAATAGCGCTGCGATGAATATAGGGGTGCATAGGTTCTTCTGAATTGGTGTTTCAGGATTCACTGAGTCCTAATATCTTCCTAAAGAAAACAAGACACTGCTGTTTCCCACCTGACACCTCGCACCGCCGAGAAAGTCAGTCAGTCTGGCACGGTACGTGGCCAGCTCCTTGGTGAAGGAAGTCAGTGTGGAGTAACACAAAGTGAAACCTAGAGGAAAAGAGCACGAAAACCAAGATGGGGGGAGGAAGAGGCCTGGCAGGGTCAGGTCTCTGGCTGCGGACGGCCCTGAAAGTGTGGCTTAGGAACTCTGGGTCTCCAATTCTGGGGGTCACTCAGGATCCTTTTAGGGGTGGTGGTTTTCACCCTTGCAGCTGGGTCTGAACTGGTAGCCAAGTCAATGAGAATCCCTGGGATCGGGTTCACCTACTATGACTGAAACCCAAAGAGCAATTGGTTACACAAAACACAAGTGTAATTTCCCTCTCATACCAAAGTCCAGTTGAGGGTGCAAGGCTGTTTTGGGTACTCCATCATGCCACTAAATATGAAAAGATTCAGGTCCCCTCTATCTTTTTATTCAAAAAAGTCCACTGTTCAAAGCAGTATCAACTGTATTCCAGGCAGCAGGATGTGAAAAAAGAATGAATAAAGAGAAAAACAGAACAAGGGATAGCTCCCTCCCTACCTCACACCTCACACACACACACAATGGACACTCTCTAAGGAAGCTGTCACACATAAAATTCTAATTACACCCCATCAGCCAGAACTAGGGGAATTCCTAGCAGCAAGAGAAGCTAAGAAATGTAGTCCTAACTCTGACTAGGCACGTACCTAGTTTCAAATATCACTAAAGAAGAGGGAACAGACATCAGAAACAATGTCCATTCCTTTCATAACTATCAATGATTCATCAGAAATAAAAGCATCAGTCAGAGCTCTTCAACAAAGAAAAGTTAGGGATAGATATGTCAGAGTATTTAAATCATGTAAAGGTTCTTTAAAAAAAGGACTCATAGCCCTGGCTGGTGGCACAGTGGATAAGGCGCTGGCCTGCGAACCCAAAGGTCACTGGTTTGATCCCCAGCCAGGGCAACATGACCAAGTTGCAAGCCAGGTCTCCAGGCAGGTCCGTAGCTGGAGGCAGGTGAAAGGCAACCATATATTGATTTCTTTCCCTCTCTGCCTCTCTCGCATCCCCTCTCTCTGAAAAATAATAAATCTTTAATAAATAAATAAATAAATAAATAAAAGGACTCATGTCAAAGTTGCAGAGGTATGTTCTTAATAAAGGTAAGGCTGGACTAGGTGTTCCCCCAAAAAATCTTATGAAAAACCTTCATGGAACTATAATGTCTCATTCAAAGATAAAACAGCACTTCTGATCATACTACAGTTAGCTAAATCATTTAGCTAAATATTTTTCCTAAACAGAACTATGACAGTTAATTACAATAAAATATTTCTTCATACAGGTACCAGTTACATGCTTTTCCTCATGATTAATCTATAAGTTAGTGGATTCTTTGGGAAAAAATAATTTGGGAAAGAGTATTCCTTCCATGTTTCTGAAGTAAAAGAGAAATAACCATTCAATGTTTAAGAACTCTGGTTATAGTTAAAAAGACCCAAGGAACAAAATCTTTCAGAAATCTCCTTGCCTTTATTAAATATTCCTAAAAGTTTTGATGGCCTGTAATATTGGAAAAACACATATCCTCACTGTTTGCCTAGTGAATAAAATATAAAGAACATAGAAACATCACTAATAAATATTCAATGCAAACTGCCTCCAGGGCATATTAGCAAATGATAAAATGTCCTGAAGAACCAAAATAGGTGAGAAGAACAAAGCCACACCATTTTGCTCCCAGGTTCCAAAAGATAACATCATTTCCCTCAGGGAAATTCCCCGCCAGCACCCTTTGCAACTGGTGCCCGACCCAAGACACAAACTATATTTAGTCACCCAATGGCATCTGTCTCTCCCACAGATGTCCCTTGCTTTTTAATCTCTTCCTAACACAAAGCATAGCACATATGGTTTGCATTCAGTACATGTTTGCACAATGAATGAATAAATGAGTGAGCAAACAATCAGAGAAAACGGTTTTGCTAACTTTCCTAGATCAGAACACTGTTCTCCCCGCCAACCCAGAGTGTTTTCAGTTGGGAAAGCAGTACTAATCAACTTATGAATGCCACCTAAAAGCCCGTGCTTAGAAAAGCTGACAAGAGCCTTCTGGTAACCATTGCTAATGCAAATACTGAACAATTTATAAATGAATGTTGAGGAAAGAAAGCTCTTTGTAAATAGGATTTGCCATGGGCTTACTTGGTGTCTTTCCCAGACAATAAGAGGACTTACTTTCTGCACGTCCTACATAATGTATCGAGTACCTGTTATGCACTTGGCACAGTTCTAAATGCTTTATATCTCCTTCAACCCTCACCACCATCCTTTGAGGAAATTCTATTATTATTCTGACTTTACTGATAAGGAGCTGTCCTAGATTCTGCAAACTTGCTTGACTCACCCACTACATCATGTTAACTGAAACAAGAAAATGAATATGACAATTTCCAAACTTGAGAGAAAGATGAGATAGATCAAAGAAACTAGACATCAAACACTGGGGTTTTATGACAGTGTTTGCTTAGGATTAACTGCACACACCCCAAGGTTGCCATGTACTGCTCCAATTTCAGTTTATAGTTTCTTTACAAACATCCTGGGTATAATTCTGTCTTACAAGGCATACTCATAAATACTAGATAGAAAACAAAAGGAGTAGTAAAGTTAGTGTACAGCTGCATTATGAACTATCTAACATCAATATCTAATGGGTGAAGCTAGTAATAATACCATTTGAAATATGTCGATTCAAACTACCACGTTAAACTGCTGGGTAATAAATTTGGACCACAAACCATAACTATTATTTAGCATCTCTAAAAAAGAATGCACTATAAAAACACACTCTACATTTGGTTTCATAAAAATGCCACTTGCTATAAAATAATAAAGTTTTATTATAGCTCTGTTGTTTCAATGATTCCTGTTGTTGGAAATAATAAAATCAAAAGGACAAACACAAATAAGAAAATATTTATCCAGAGATTACCACTGTTGAAATTTTAATGAACACCCTCTAGGCTTATGTTATGTGCATATAGTTAGTATAGGCATAAAATGTTGAATAAGTCAAGTTATTCTAAAAAAAATTTGTGCTCCCCCCCCTTAGTGTGCTTGAAAATGTGGCTTAGGTACTTTTCCATCTCAATAATTACAAATCTTCACCTTTTTATAAAGTCCTCATCCAAGGATATGAGGATATGTTTATTCATTTGAGAGAGAGAGGGAAGGAGAAAGAGAGAAAGAAAGAAAGATACTGGTTGTCTCCCGTATGCACCCTGACTGGGGATCAAACCAGCAACCTTTTGGCATATAGGAAGATGCTCCAACCAACTGAGTCACCCTAGCAGGGTTCTTTATAATAATTTTTAAAGTGCTTTTGAGAACAGCAATTCTCATGCCTTAAAAGTGTTGAGAGATTTGTAATGTTTTTCCTTGGTGGTATCTAGAAATATTTACCATTTTAGATATTTTAAGGGGGAAATTTTAAAGTATTTATTTTTGTTTAAAATAACAATATATCATTACATATTAACCTAAATGGTATATTCTTGTAATAAGTAACATTTAACTTTTCAAAACAAAACATTTTGTAAGAATATTGGTATTGTTTTCCATTTTTGCAAATTCCTTAAATGTCTAACTTAACAGAGAAGGCAGCTGGATTCAGTTATGTGGTTCTGTATCCAATCTACTGCATCACATTGTTTTGGTTTAAGTATGTCAGGGTCCCCCTGGGAAGGTGTCGGGGACATGGAGCACCTTGCAGACCAGGCCAAGCCTGTAAGACTTGACCGGAAAGCTGGGAAAGCTGGGTGCACACAAGCCTCAATGCTGTAGCTGGTGAGGGTGGGGAGCAGGGTGAATCTGGCCTTGGGAATATTCCACACATCCTTTGAAGTCTGCCCTGTGACCTAAACTTCCTTGATTGTATACTGTGCCCGCAGCAGATATTAAACCTTAACCCACATGAAACCTTACCCTCCCTAAAATTCTAAGGGCCACCTGGAGTTCTTGGAGTCACCTTGTCTAACAGACCCTAGCCTGAAGCAGATGGTTGCATTCCTTCTATTGTTATCTAAACTTAACAATTCCCTTTCTTTTGAATACTCCTGTGGTAACGATTTATGGTATGTACATGCATCCCCAACCTTGTGTAATCAATAAAAACCTTTGGAGGTGGGCCATGAGGTCTTTGTCTATCAGACACTGATTGACCTTCTCTCCCCTAGCACAAGCTGTCCAGGAAAGTTCATTTCATCCATGGCACACCAAAGGATCTCTACAGGTCAGGGGTCCCCACAAAGGTATATGAAAAAAGTCCAGTAGCACAAGATATATATAATTGTGAATATTCTTTCTTGAAACTATCCCCAAAATCAAAAAAATGATAGCTCTTTTAGGTCTGTTGCATTATGAAACCTGAACCTGTATCAATGAACTTTATACTCTTCAATTAAAACCCATTTATTTTTCTTGCACCTTGAATGAATTTTTTTTCAAGTCATGACTTCGTAACTCATGCTTTGGTCATTTGGAAAATATTAGTTCAGTGAGTTATATAAATGTTGACATTACATACTTTATTAAATATCACCAAAATATCATACTTGTTAACATCACTACCTATCCCATCAGGAGTCTTTAATATTGGCAAATTCACAGTGATAAATACCTTTCTTCAAAATTCTCAATACTAACAGCTATTTTTCTTGAAGTGGTAAGATCATTTTGTCCATTTGCAAGAAAATGTCAGCCAAACACCCAATACTGATTAAACATCTTTTATTGTGCATCATTCTTTCAGATAAAAATGGTGTTCTTTGAAAGAGTGACTAGGTCAGCACACACCTTGTATTTTTCTGCTGCTGCCATAACTAATCGCCAAAAACTTAACTTAATGTCTTAAAATCCTGTAAGTCAAAACTCCTGTACAAGTCTCACCAGACTAAAGTCATGGTGCTGGCAGACTGCATTCTTCCTTGGAGTCTCTGGAAGAGAAACAGTTTCCTTACAGGTGTACAAACAAGGACCTTCTGTCTGTTTGTAGAAGAGCTGAGGACTCTTCCCTGCTTCTCCAAGGCATCTGCAGGCCTTGGCTTATGGCCCCTTCCTCTATCTTGCATCATGTTTCTCTGACTTCCCCTTCTATCTTCCTCTTTTTCTTTCAAGGACTCTATGATTACATTTGGATCACCTGGGTAATTGGAATAAACACACCATCTCAAGATCCTTACCCTTAACCGGATCTGCCAAGTGACTTTTGCCATGTCAGGTGAAATATTCACAGGGATTAGGGCATGGGCATATTTAAGGGCCATTATTCTGCCTACCACAGAATGTATATAATTATTGCACAAACATGTTTCCTCTAAACAACCACTAGGGTTTGATATGCACTTCCCACTTTATCATTTTTATCATGCATATTAAAAAGTGACCTCAAAAATTGAAATTTAATAAATTGATCGTTTCTACTCATTCATAAAAAATACATAGGCAGATGTGGCTTAAAAAAAAAAAAACGGTGAGTCCTTGGTAGCAAAGAATATGGTGACCATTAGTAGAATTAGTGCCACTACATGGATTCATGCCGAACCACCAGCAGTTTTATCTGCCATTGCTTTTGTACCAGTCATGCATTTGTTGACATGGTAATAAAACACAGAATATTCCCAGCCAGGGCAACATAACCAGGTTGCAAGCCAGGTCTCCAGCTAGGTCTGTAGCTGGAGGCAGGTGAAACGCAACCATACATTGATGTTTCTCTCCCTCTCTCCCTTCCCCTCTCTCTGAAAAATAATAAAATCTTAAAAAAAAAAAAAAAACACAGAATATTTTAACATTATTATGAAAATAGTTTTATTGGCCTAGTAAAAGCATTTCAGGGAACCCCAGAGTTCATAATAGGGTATCCCACCATACCTACAGCAATAAAATATGATAATGATGACCTAAGTTATCACCACTGCATTCAATTATCTGCTAAATTTATAGATCTATAGCTTATAAACGTGATACCTTTCAAAATTGTTGGAACAGGCTGCAATACCAGCTCTTTAAGTTACTGCCTATGTGGCCTTATACAAATGTATCTTAAAACTCCTCTAAAACATTAGTTGCTGTGCATATAAAATGGTTTAATGATCCTGATTTCCAATTGTTGTTGCCAGCACGAAATGATAGAGTATACACATGTTTGCTTGGCATGTAACAAGTGCTCACCAAATGGCACAGCCATTGTTGCTCGCCATCTATTCTCATCTCAAGTCCTCTGGCTTTTTTGAAAAAACAGTAGACAGGCTGCAACATCCCAGACTCCTCCCTACTCAAACTAGGACTTCAGTATGCTCAATATGCTCAATAGCATGAATCTTATTTTTACGATGGCTAGAACCACTCTACTTCTATGGCTGCTGATTACTCACCCTGTAGTCAGAATGAATTATAAACAACCTTGGAAGGAGATTTGGAAAAAAAGATAAAAGCATTAATTATACTGTGTATGTTTCATACTGAAATTAAGTCATAACCACATCTCTTTTCTATGTAATTTTATTTCAAAGGCCACCATGAGTGCTTTTTCTTTTTTTTGCTTTTTCAGAAAAACACTACATGTAATCAAACAGATTAGATCATAGAAAAGCTTAGTTTTATACCACTATTTTATTTCCAGAGTTGGTTTTTGCTTTATTTTTAATACTATAGATTATGAGATATAGTTAAACTGACTAAATAAATACTACAGAGTTAAAAAATCACATTTTTAATTTTATGAGATCATTCTGATCAATTCAGGCATAGCAATTATTGAAATTTATAACCTGATTTTTAAATCTAATCAATTTTGTTACAGTCTAATTAGCTACTGCATACTAATTCTAGGCATCAAAACAATTGTTTGTCAGGTGCAGACAAACACCAGCAAAAAAAAAAAAAATGTAAGTGAAAAAAATCTGAAAGCTAACAAGTTAAAACACAGAACACTGGGAAATGATTGGCAAATCAGAAGTCTGGGGTCCCAGAAGTCACAGAATTAGCCCAGAGTATGGGGGATCAAGGCAAAAACTTAGAATGGAAATGTCAAAACAGAGATTAAATGGCAAGCCAAGTCTCAGTGGTCAAAGGTCCCGTATCCGGGAGATTAGGTACAGGTATATCCATAGAGTGATCAGGATACGGAATTACTGAGACAGGGCTTTTCCCTCACTACTCCTAAACCAGGGCATAAGACCAACAACAGTGTTTTTAAAAGTGTTACTCATTTCTGGCATCACTGGGCTCTTTTACTGCCACCTTTAACAATCTTCAGTCACCTGTGCAAATTGCATTTTTATTTACTAACATGGAACAGCAGCCCCAGACTTAAAACATCATCAGTGAAAGTGAGCTGGAACCCAACACTGATGTCCTGCCTTTCTGAACAGCAATTCCTCAAAGCTTGAAGTAAAAGCTTCAGTTGCACGTGAACTTCAAAGAGATTTAGAAAAAAACCTGAAAATTACAGCAGAGCTCAAGATGTATGAGTCAGCAATTACCAAAAGACAAAATCTCACTTTTCTCTCCTATTTGGTTTGTCAGAATCACTGTGTACGTATCTGTACGCGTGTGTGAGTGTGTAGATAGTTAAACAGAGGTATGTACATAAACCAGTGATTTGCAAACTTTTTCACATATAAACTAATTAATAAATTTCATGACACACCAAAAGTAAATGTTTTGCCAATCTAACCAAAAAAATAGATATGATTTTGACTCATTCACACTGGGCAGCTATTTTGTGTTGGTTGTTTTTTTTTTGTTTTTTTTTTTTTGACAACCTAAGGGAAAAGAGGTCAGGTCAGTGCCTCTGACTAAATAATCAAGTTATTGCATGTTTTAAAACATCTTTGCAGCAGCTCTGGCTGGTGGCTCAGTGGAAAGGTGCTGGACTGCAAACCCAAAGGTCACTAGTTCGATTCCAAGCCAGGGCACATAACCAGGTTGCAAGCCAACTCTCCAGCCAGGTCCGTAGCTGGAGGCAGGTGAAAGACAACCATACATTGATGTCTCTCTCCCTCCCTGCCTCCCTCCCTTCCCCTCTCTCTAAAAATAATAATAAATAAAATCTTTTTTTTAAAATCCTTGCAGCAAGCTATTCTAAAATCTCTGACATAGACAAACAGATAAAATACATATATTTGAATATATAGTCAAAGAAAGCTGTCACAATTCCTCCTTGCACATCTAATCACCTATCTGTATCTGTGCCTTTATGTACTGTCTTCTCTCCTGATATCATCACCTTCCACCCCCGCCCCCACACACACACCCACACACACTGTGGATAGCAGATACAATTGCTTATTGACAACTTAAGGACACTGCTGTGACAGTTCTCCCCTTTCTGCTGCATCATCAATTTTTCCCCTCTAGTTTATCTTTCCCAGCAAGTGCTGCTTCATTTTCCCATCCGAAAAGAACTCCCTTGATCCCATTTCCCTAGCTACCAACGCCGATTCTCTCCTCCAGTCACAATTAAAATGCTCGCAAGACCTGTGCTCACTGTTTCTAATCACTCCTCTCTTTTCCTTCTTGGAACCGTATCAGCCAGACAATTGCTCCCACTATCCCTTCACTATCCCTTCAAACAAGAATTCTGACTGCCGCGAACTCCCACGTAATTAATTCTCCGTCCTGCTTCTGGAGTCGCAGCACCTGACAGATACTATCACTTCCTCCCCTTGGGAACACTTTCTTCACTTGGCTTCCAGACACCACGCTGTCCTAGTTTTCCTCCACCGCCCCGGGCTCTCCTTTTTCGGCCTCTTTTGGCTATCCCCTCTCACCTCCCAGAGCTCTAACCCTCGGAGATACTCTGGCCTCAGAGACCGGTCCCCCTCTCTTTTCTACCCACACTACCTGATTATGCTGCTGTGCTGAGCGCACCTCCTCCCATCTATCCCACCCGGTCGCCTCCAGCCAAACAGCTTCATTTCGCTCCTGCGACAGACCGCTGGCTTCCTACTCTGGCCGTGAAACTCCTGTCCTCCCTCACCTTCAGCTCCTGACTCCGCTGTCATCTTCTACACAAGAACGTCAGGTCAACGGCCACACTCCCCCAAACTAACTCTCATTCTTGCTACACTCTCCCTCCCTCCCTCTCTCTCTTCCACCCTCCCTCCCTTCCTCCTTCCTTTCTCCCTTCTACACGCACCCTTTCTGCATAGTTTTCCCCTTAGCAAGTATCACTATTTAACACGCTGTAAATTTTACCTTATCTTTCCAACATGTCTTCCCATACTAAAATATCAGCCCCGTGAAACCAGTGATTTTTAATTAACAAATACTTATCCAATAAACAAACATTTGTTGAATCAATACACAAAGACTATGGTTTCAAATGCACCTATAAAACCAGATCCAGGATGCTGGCAGAGTAGGTGGAGCTACACTCATTTCCAAACTGACCAAACTGAAGTTACAGCTGAATTAAAGGCCAGTCATCTTGAATAACCAACTGAAGGAGAGAAGCCGAACCACCAGGGAACGGACAGAAGCAGCCACACTAAGACAGGCAGGACCATGGCTCGCTGGGCTTGCACAGAGGCAGCTGAGTATCTGCAGGGATCTCAGGGGTGGGGTTCCCCCTGAGAAGTGTGGGGTCTAAACCCCAAGCCAGGCTTCCCAGTCGAAAGAACAAGAACCAAGGAAATCACTGCCATCAAAAAGACTGCATCCAGTATGGACATGGCCAAGTATATAACCATTTACAGAGTGTAGGTGCGAAAATACACAAAGTTTGCCTGTAGAAGCGTATGAATTAAAAAATGAGTTTATCATATTTTAATATATTTTCTGAAAAGAATATTGCTGTTCCTTTAAGTAGTAAAGTAGACTTGTGAGGGAATCTTAAGAATAAAACTAGAGCATCTCTGAAACGCAAAGAGGATGGCAGGCGCATTTCTGGTCTGGATCTAGTTGGCAGTGGATCAGGTTAGGCCACCATTTTCCCCCCAACTACTTCTCACCCACTTAACTCTGCAGAAATTCTAAACGGGACTGATGTGTAAAAAGCTGACTCTACACCAGGAGAGCTCTTTCATGCTTTTTAAAAAAGGGCATAGTGAAGTTCACAGGTCATCCTATGAAATGCATTCCTCAAATGTTATAATAAAATGTATTTATACTATCAAAGACTATTTATGAAAAGGCACCTTGCATTGCTAGCAATAGTTAACTTATAAATAGTTTATAAAGTTCACAATCCACTAGGGGGAAAAAGAATGACACCTTGGTATGTATCATGGCTTTGGAACAAGTTAATTTTTGTGTTCCTTCCATCTTAATTGGCTGGCTTCTTTAAATATCCTCATTTATATACAGGATCAGGTGGTTTTTGCAACCCACTGGCTCCTACTTTCCAAAGGAGCACCTCGCCTGTCTCATGACCGGCTATTAGCATAGTTCCTGCTTTCAGGCAATGTTTTCCACAGTGTTATTTCACATGCTTATAATTTATGCAAAGGGTGAATGCTTAATCCAGTTTCCTTCATTACAAATCACAAGCTTCAAATCTCACCCCTCCACACGTATTGAAAAAAATTCAGTAGACTCGCAGACCGTTTTATTCATTACATTAAAACAATAAAGCACATTTTTCTTCCAGGCATGAATGCTGCTAATTAAGTTTCTATTTCAACCTTTTATTTCCCCAACAGCTATTTCAAAGCGGGGATAAGAGAACTGAACTAAGACCACTACAACGGGATCTAAAACTTTTTAGATCTTGCTTATTGTGATTTTGAAAGATAAATCTTAAGTTCACCTGCAGGGACAAACCTTCATGAAGTAAGAGTTTTTAAAAGTCCCACCAGGTTAAAAAGTAAAGACATTCTTAAATAAGGACTAAGAAGAGATACTCCAAACATTTTTGCCATCTTAGGTAAATTCTGATCTATTTGATTCACAATAAAGATTTCTAATTAGGTAAAATGTTACACATTTGCCATCAAATGTAATTAATTACTAATAAATAAAATGAGCAACTAATGTCCGATTACAATTTCTAAATTCAAAAATACAGATACCAAAAAGAAAAAAACAATGATGAAGTGGACAGACAGATCATAACGTATATTTGGGGGAGGGGAACTAAAACAAGTAATTACATTCCCTTACATTTATCTAGAGCATAATTAAAATATAATGTTCTAAGTACTTAGGGATTTGGTTTCCGTAATGTTCAAATAAATTCTGATCAGGATAGACACAGTTTCAGATGGAAAAGATTCCAAAGGTTTCCCATTCAAGCATTTTGGAAAAGTTATTGAGAGAAATTTTTTTGAGGGGGGAAAAAAACGAAAAAACAGAAATCATGGGATCTAAGCAACAGCGAATCCAAACTTGAGGGCTGAGTCACAGACAAGCAGGCCACAGTCCCAACTGAAACAGGATATCCGAGGGCTCTAGCTAAGGAGGATCTAGGAAACAAAGGGTTTCATAGATTAGTCAGTGCGCTTGAGACGTTAGAAAAAAGAATACAATTAAAGAAAAGAAGGAGAGAAAAAAATAGCAGAGACTGGAGGGAGCACCTAGAAAACAAAATAGGTATAATAATGGCACATTGACTCTTCAGTGAATATGTACATGGTCACAGTTGCATAAAACCTATTGCTAATGATCAAACTTAAAAATCAACCTACAAAGCAGGGAATTCAATACAGATACATCATAATATATAGTAATATCAATTTTAACAACATAGAAGAAGTACAGGGGCCCTGGCTGGTGGCACAGTGGACCCAAAGGTGGCTGGTTCAATTCCCAGCCAGGGCAACATAACCAGGTTGCAAGTCAGGTCTCCAGCCAGATCTGTAGCTGGAGGCAGGTGAAAGGCAACCATACATTGATGTTTCTCTCCCTCCCTGCCTCTCTCCCTACCCCTCTCTCAGAAAAATAATAAATAAAATCTTTTAAAATTTTTTTTAAAAAGAAGTACATACATCAGAAACTAGAAAATGGAAGAAGAGGTACAAGCAAAGGTGGCAGAGTAGATATAGAAATTTATTTAAGAGTTGTTGTCAATAGCTATCTGATAGAAGAGGGAACTCAGGCAATGAGTTGAAGACCTGAAAATGGTAACAGAACTCTACTGTGAGGAGACAGCAAGGGAAGGTAGAGTAAGTTAGTCTACATCTCTGGCAGAATGGGTTTCATTTTCTTGTTCTGTTTGGTTTGGTTTGGTTTTGGACTTGGCTATTTAAATATCTCCATAAGTAAAACATGACCTTTCCCAGAAAACCTAGTCCAAGTAAGCAATATCATAATCGACTAAAGTTACCTAAACTGGAATCACCTAGGAAGTACCCTTAGTGTAGAGGACTTGAGGCAGCTCCGAGTTCTTCGCAGTCGTCCCACTGAGAGGGGAGGGCTGTTTGGCTCCCTTTGAATGGGGGTTTGTCCTTTTTTACAAACAGAATGCAGCCAAAATAACATTGAGGGATTTCCAAGCTCAGGCACTAAGACAGCCTGGCCTCCTCAGAGTGCCAGCTTTTACACTCTGAAAATAAAACCCAGCAGGTACGTAAGAGGTCAGGCCGCCACGAGACCACCGTGGCTGGTGGAAGGCCAAGCAAGCCTTGTGAAGAGGCAAGCCTTGTAAAGAGGCTGTATAAAGGAAAAAGAGAGGCTTAGCCAGGCTCCAGAGATTTCAACCATCCAGCTGAGGCTCCAGGCACAAGAGTGAAGAAGCCACTGTGAACGTGCCAGTCCCAGCAAATGCCTTCTAGAGTTGAGTTAAGCTCTTTGCACCAAGAAGAACCCACGTTGCAGGTTAGTGTAAATACATGTTGTCGTTGGAAGCCATTGGGTGGTTTGTAACACGATGAAAAATACATGAATCAGTATCTAGAAATGGGGTCCAACCATAACAAAAAACTAAAATACGTGACATTGGCTTTGGGAGTGGACATTGCATGGAGGCCTTGGGTGGACTGTTCACGGACACTGAAAGGGTAGTGAGAAAACTGCAACCCAAAACTGGAGAGAAGAGGACACAAACTGGGCACTGGCAAAACACGTGAAATTCTTATTCACAGTAATAGGCACAGTACAAAGAATATCAAATGAATCTATATTAAGGTTAAAGAGGTTCCATTCAGAGAGCTAAAAGTGTGACTGGCTTCTTTTAGCTGTCTGTAATAAAGTAAAGGATGAGCAAGATACGCTAAGAAGAAAACTGTTGAGTTTTCAAAGTGTAAATTAGAGGATCCAGGACTTTATGGGTCTAACAGTAAAAATGCTTTCCCTCTGCAGTCTCGCTCAGCAAACGGGTAAGAAATGGTCTCTAGTCTCCAGGCAAAGACCAAAATGGAGTTCATCCATTAAAAACGTCCACAGAATAAAGACCAAGGAAGTGAAACTCTTTAAAACTTCCAAAGATCTGAGCACCTGACTTGCAGACTCTCATCTAGACAAAGGTGCTTCTAAGACTCTGAAGTTCTTGTGCCCCGGCAGCCTGACAGTGAGCCTAAAGTAAGGAAGGGCAAATCCCTCCCCCAAATATTTCTGGATGTGGCATTTGTCCAACAGAGCAGCCTGTAATTTGATTTATAGGAAGCCCTTAAAATTTTGGGAGTTATACCAGGTTGAATGAAAATAAAATGAACATAGGCTTCTGGGTCCCCACACTTTTCATGGGCTGGAAGCAAACTGAAACAGCTTTTTCAGTTGCCAACAGAGTCATTTCTTGCGGGAAAAAAGAATGACCCAGAGGACGAAGGCAAGAACTGCAGGAAATCAATTCCGGTGAGAGCTAGGCCCTAATCAACGTGCATCCCCTTTCCCCAGAATAGGTGGAATTAGCAGGATTTCAGAATTGCTAAGGACCAGTATCTGCTATATAGCTTTGTAACCTACTTGTCCCTATCTTCCCATTTTGTATTGGAAGAGGGACCTGGATAACTTGTCCTTTTAATTCAAGGTCACCAGACCTGAGAAATCGCACCCAACACACTTCATCTGTACCTAGACACATGTCAATGAGTACAAGTTTCGTATCTGAATCCAAGTGTGACACTGTAATGGGATGAGGACGCTAGGTGAGGATATCTTGCTAGTGAAAGAATGGAAATATTTGTAGCCAGAGGGTAGATGGTGGTGAATCAAATATGTACCCATAAATAACTTGATAGGGTTACTTCCTGTCATCTTAAATCTGGTCTAGCCTGGTGACTGTCCCAACCCATAAGATGCAGAGAAAATAATGTGTTGGGAGTTCTGCACTCAGTCGTAAAGAAAGTCTTCAGCCCTGGTTGGTGTAGCTGAGTGGATTGAGCCTCCTTATCTTGCTCTTTCAAGTCCATTCTCCTCTTCACTCGCACTGTTTTTATTCAGCCTCATGATTGTTGAACAGACTACTCCTGTAGCTTCCTAATAATATCCCTTCACCCATCCGCCGTCACCCAGATATAACCCATTCTCCAAATTACAGCATGTCCTCAAATAGCATTGCTTCATTCAAAGTCATTTCATGGCAGCCCTGATGTGATGCGGTAGGAACTTAACTCTTATTTATACCCATTAGCCTATGGCAAAATGGGTTCCATTACACATCGTTAAGTGAGGACTTAGTGTACAAACTCACAAAGTTCCTAAATGCAAATCTAACTTCATGCCCATACTTAAAATCATCACTAGCTCACAATACTTCCCATAATTTGGTTTCAAACCACCTCTCCAGCTTCATGTCCCATGGTCTCCCATGGGCAGTGAGCACTCCAGAAGAATGAATCTAATACATAAAAAAAAAAATCCATGACTAAGTTCTGGACTCTAGATGCATCTATCTTGCCACTAACATGTGAGCCTTGACAAGCCGCTGAAAACAGGCTTCAGCTTCCTTCACACATAACACTAGACAAAAACCAGACAACCTCTTGGTCTCTTTAACTTGCTGTAATTCTCAAAATGGTTTTTTAAAAATTAGTCAGGAAAGGAAAGCATCTTTCAAAAGGGAAGTGACACACACCATCCTTCTTCCTGGCCTCAGCCCTATCCTTATGTCTACCCGAGCGCTTGTCTCTAGGATCAGCTCCTTTATCTGTTCTCTTTTATTGTTTTTCAGCTACAGTTGACATTCAATTTTACATTCATTAGTTTCAGGTGCACAGCATAGCAGTTAGCCAATCATATATTTTAGGTTTCTCCCTGATACTTCCAGCACCCACCAGGCACCATACATAGTTATTGCAATTTTATTGACTGTATTCCTCCCTATGCTGTACTTTCCATCCCCATGACTATTCGACAACTACCCATGTGTCCTTCCCAGTCCCTTCATCTTTTTCATCCTGCACCCGACCACCTTCCCCCGTGGCATCTGCCTGTCCTCTGTCTGCATCTACGAGTCTGTTTCCATTCTGTTCGTTGACTCCCACCTTCCTTCTTCTGCAGGGACATCATCTTCACAAACCTGAGCTTCCATCTCGCGATGGCTCTGAGATGCGAGGGTGAGCTGAGGTGGGAGGGCACCTCCTGCAATTTGCAGGCACCGTTTATGAGTCACGCCCTCCGTGGGCACCACCGCTGTGTTTCCTGTCAGTGCAAATAATAAATGCTGTCGGCCTCAGGCTGCCTGAAGCAGAGTGCTAGCAGAAGGCACAGGGAGCTTCATCGGCAGGGGCACCATCAGTTCTTTTCTATCACAGGCTATGAAATGTTAAAATACAGTCCTCTGGCAACGAGAAAGTCTCTTCTTGGCAATAATGAACAGAATCTACAGATGTATATACACTTTCCTCACCCATGGAATGCAGCAGATTTATGTTCCAGGCAATAAAACTGTTTTTGGTCCCAATTTTTATATTTTTTCAGCTAATTCATGAAAAACAAAGTCAAGAAATTCAAACTAATTTTAACATGTGTCTGTCAAGCTAGAAATCACAGGAAAAACTACACTGTAAATTCCATGAAGACAAAGACATTTCAGTCCTGGAGACTAGAATATGGTCAAATCAGTGAATGAATGTATGAAAAATGAACATTAAGCACTGAAGCATTACTCAAATCATTAAAGCATATGAACTTTTGCTCAAATGAACCCTTCGTGTAAAAACTCCAGTTTGCATCTCCTAAAACGTGCAGATCTTGAGCTGTTCTTCCTCTATTACAAAGTTATTTAAATGAAGTTAGGTGTAACAAAGTCAAGAATCTACCTGGCATGTATTCTAGCAGAATCATTCCTATTTGTCAACTGAAGTGAGAGAGTTAATCATTTTACTAATTAGCCAATTAAAACATTTTCTATGAAAATAAACATGGATTACAGAAAAGATTAAAATCTCCATGTATACTTAATATAAAGCAAGGCTTAAAAGTAATACGGAGCTTGCGGCAGACCATGGATACCTTCACTCTCCCCTTAAGATTTGGCTGAAAAATTCAAAAGAACCAAATAAAACATTTCACAGAACATTTCACCACTATATTACTAAAAGAACCAGATGTTTATGTAACAATAACTGCAGTATAATAAGTACTTCCATTCTCAGATGATAGCTTGAAAAAAAAGGATGAAGTATTTAAAATGAAACTTTCTGTTCACATTTCCCATTTCAAAGGTTACGTGCTGATCTCACTCCATGTGTTTTATTTGGTATGTACAATTTTACTTGGAAAAAAGTCAATTTCCATGCGATCTTCCATCCTTACTAAAACACACCACATTATCACACAGAAGTACCATTATCTGTCATGGAAAGATTTCTAATAAATTATGTTGTATGAGTGTTTTATTTCAGGTGAATACAGAATACATGGTGACATTCACAAAATATAAAAATGAAAGAGATACAGCAGGCTTTTTATATCTAAGCTCATATATTGCCTAAGCACAAAAGAGGAAAACAACTCACACAGAGCTAAAGTCACACACACACACACACAGAGGGCTTCCTAACTTCTGTCTGCGGCCAAAACAAGAGGAAGCTGTGAAGCGTGCCAGCTACCAGGCCGGGTGAATGAGCTCCAGTCAGTTTCACCGCATGCCTGGCGTCTGCAGTCAGGGGGAAAGAACATGCAGCCCACGGCTCCAGGGCCCTCTATTAAGGACAGTGCCAGGCATGCAAGTCCAAAATAAACCGCACCAGGAGACTGAAATGCCTTTCGCCCATGGCTGACTGGGTGTCACAGATCCAAGGTCACCGCGTTTTCATTTCCTCATCTTCCACCACGTCCTGAGCTTCACATCATCACTCATTTTATATTTCAGAGAAACGTTTGCGGATTCTTTTGATGGGGGACAGAGCATTCACCTCATGATTGGTTTTAATTTCATAGGTATAATAAAATCATTTGCTAATGACTAGTTTTTCCTCATTACTGAATAAAATGTTATTATAGGCTCTATTATTTCTATTGCCTAAACTATATTCGGTACAATGTTGTGGGGGGTTTTGCATATCACCATATGGTTATAAAACTTACTAATTTTGATCTGGCAGATCTCTTAATGAATAAAGGCAAGAAGTATGAATAATTTTGTTAAACACTCCAACACTTCCAAAATTCACATACTCCAAAATAATACCCATATACAAAGGAAATGACTATTATTTGTTTTTCTTTCCAGTTTCACCAAGATTTAATTGGCATATAATATTGTATTAATTTTAGGTTTCCAATGATGGTTTGATTATTTAGTATTATTTCTATACCTGTTATGATACAAACTTCAAGTACATTGGATTTTATCGTAACAAATTATACTTTTTACTCTTCCAAGTTGCTCTACAGCATCATAATAATGGAGTGCTAATGACATCCAATATCTCACTTGTTTTTGTGTTTACTTTTAGTTTTATGTTTCTTATTTAAAGACCTCAAGCAAAATTCACAAAACACAATTTAAAGTAGGACAGAGGTTGTGAACAGACAATTCTTAAGAGCAGTAGTAAAATAATAAATAAAAAAGGAAAAGCTGTTTAAATTCAAAAGTAATTAAAGAAACACAGATTAACTCAAAAATATGCTAGTTTTGGAAAAAGATTTTAAAACAAAAGATAATATGCAATGCTGGAGAAGGTCCACTGAACCAGGCACCTGGTGATACAACTATAAATTAGAATAGTTTCAGGAATGCAAACAAGCAAAATGTTCACTATCTTCATCCAACTTGACCCAGTAACTCCACTTCAAAGAATCTATTCTCCCTAAAAAGACAATATATAAATATATTTCTACATTATTTTTAAATATTTTTTAATTCTTTTAAAATATTTTTAAATCCTTTTAAAACAAGAGCACAAATAAATGATACCACTGATTATCAGAGCATTAAAATTATTAGAAACAATTTATGATATATTTATCCCACATGAAAGAAACAGATGAATTGCATCATACTTATTCTGAGATAAATAACCATTACTTTTTAAACATATGACACATTAAGAAAAAGTAAAATAAACTGTACATGCTGTATAATTAAACACTTTAAAATGTTTTAATTGCATATAGTATTTCTGTGATTGATCTGCCTCAGTGGGCTGGTTGGTGATTGTCCCCTCAAGTGTAAAGTCGTCAGTTTGAATCTGGTCAGGGCCCATGGCTGGGTTGCAGGCCAGGTGCACCACTGGGGGCATTTGAGAGACAACCAATTGATGTTTCTCTAGGACACTGATATTTCTTTCCCTCTTTCTCCCTCCCTTCCCCTCTCTCTAAATACATAAAATCTTTTTTTTTTATTTATATAGAACAGCTTTAGATTTACAGAAAAGATGTGAAAATAGTATAGAGTTTAAATATAATCCAAATTCAGTTTCTCCTGTTGTTAACATCTTCCTTGAGTATGGCACCTTTGTCACAATTCATGTGCCCATATTGATATCTTATTATTTATTATTGCTATTATTATTAACTGAAATCCATGCTTTACTCAGATGTCCTTAGCTTTTCCCAAAAGCCCTTTTTGTCTATTCCAGGATCTCTTCCAGCATACCACTCTTATGTAGTCACCAGCCTCCTTAAGCTCCCTTAGGCTGTGAGGATTTCTCTGGCTTCCCTTGTTACCGATGACCTTGGTGGTTTCGAGGTGCAATCACCTGCCATTTTGCAGAATGTTCCTTAATTGGGCTTTTTATGATGCTTTTCTCATGATTACACCGAGATGATGAGTTTTGGTGAGAAAGACCACAGCGCTATTTCTAACAAATTTCTAATAGCCCATCTCAGAGAAGCAAAGAAAAACAGAACTAGGATACAGTGTTAATAACTGCGGTAATGACGGTCTATAGCTAACTTCTGTCATTTGTCTGAATCTTTCTTTGAACATATTTCACTGAAAGCCATTTTCATGACTATAAAAGGAAACACCTAGAGGAAAGCACAGAGTTAAAAATGGACGGTAGCAAAAACATGTCCATCTGCTGTCCCCACTCCCACATGCAGAAATGAGGTGCCTGCACTTGTCAGCCAGCTGCTGCTTCTTCTTCACGTCACCAGCAGCCGTGCAATTGACTTGACAGCTGTTGAACGACTTCTAGGTTCTGGCACATCTATTTAGGCTGGAGAGAGAGAAGGGCAAACTATGCGGGGAGGCTTGTCTTTCTTCCTGACATCTTTCTCAACGTACAGGCCAGCCCTGAATAAAATATCCTTATGAATACAAAAATGGGGCGTGCAGCCCATTAAATGCTCATCTAGATGGAGAGAAGATTATGAACTTATTAGGTGAAAAGAACAAAGCTGCAAAAGTGTATAAATAGTATGATGCAATTTGTATAAAATACTATAATAAATACATCTCTAATAAATCATATATATGCATTTTAGGTCTAGAGGCTATACATCAGTCTATAATTTCCTAAGAGAAAGAAAAATTAAGTCTTTTTTAATTCTTATATTTTTAATTATATAAACTTTACCGTAAACATTTTCTATTATTTAAACCTTTTTAAATAGAAAAGCTTTTAGTCAAAAGCTCATTCATTTTAAAAGTTAAATTAAACATTATATACAAAATTAGGCACAGTTCCAGAGAGCAAATCAAAAGAAAGGAAGTTTCAATGAATTTCAAGCATGACATACCAAGATAACTCTTCATTTATCTTTTAAAAGCATAAATGCCATTTTTACATATTATTCCTTTTTTAATTGAAATGAAAAGTAGTTGCCTGTATTCCTCGCACACCTCCCTCCCCAGCTATCATTTTAAGAGTGATGCTCATGACAAGCACTAACATCAGGAAGATAGGTTTCTCGGCCATGATTGAATTAGTTCACCCAGGCCTCTGAAACAGCTGCGGAGTCTAAAAGCATCCAACTGTGAGGATGATGCTTCATGTTGCTTTGCTTTTTAACAGGCTGATCTGATCCATGCATCTCAAGAGAATTTCTTAAGAAATCCATCCAAGAGTCCAATCTAGAAATGTAACTCTCATCAGGTTCATAGCCACTCAGAGAGTAAACACTGTGCTCCTTATAACTTTATTATTTACACTCCTAGCTTATTTATAAAGTCATTGGGCATCATCTGGATTTAAAAGATGGCATTCTTTCAAACTTCCACCCAACTCAATTTCTCTGAGTTAAAGTCTTGCAGGTCTTTGGTTTGTTTTGTTTTGTTTTTCTTGATTTTTTAATGATTATGCTTTCAGTATTTCATTTTTATTTTTTTATTAAAATGATTTTTTTTTAGGTCTTTGTTACAACACAGTCTTAGCAATGTTCTAATCATAGTGATGGCTGGTTATGGACATCTTTTTCTCTTTGCTCATTTTGTTTTTAATTTTTTATATGTACAGTGTTTTTCTATTTTTTAATTTCTTGCTCGTTTTTTAAATGTTTTATTTCATTTTTGGAGAGAGGGGAAGGGAGGGAGAAAGAGAAGGACAGAAACATCAATGTGTGGTTACCTGTCATACACCCCCAACTGGGGACCTGGCCTGCAACCCAAGCATGTGCCCTGACTGGGAATCAAACCAGCAACCCTTTGGTTCACAGGCCAGCACTCAATCCACTGAGTTACCTCAGCCAGGGCCATTTTTAAAGAGAGTGTTTTCACTTCTGTCTAGGAAGTTCATAAACTGCTTCAATTTAAGAATAAGGAAATAATGACTGGGTTCATAATTGTTTTATAATTTCACTTCAGTTGTCTTGGCAAACATTCAACTCTTTTCCAATGTGGATTTATTTAAAAATACTCATTAGAGGTTTTCCCCCTTAAAATCATTCTGGTTAAAAGATCACTTAAAGGACAGGGGCTCCTCTTGAATTTTTGTGAGTTAGTTTAGTTCGCTCCAGTTTGAAGTGTGCAGTTTGATTCAGACCAACCCTGGTGAATAAAGTTTCAGAGTAGAACAAATGAAATCCTAGATATAAATTTATGGAACAAAAACACAAATCTCCTTAACAGATTAATATCTTGCTGCTAGCAAGCACCTTCGAAGAAGTGATGAATGTTCCCTGCAATCCCAGCTTCTCTTTAGCCATTTGTGTAACTTCAATTAATAAATTTTGCAAACCCTTTTCTAAACAGCTACAGAAAATCTTAGGTTGTGAAGATACCAGAGTCACTTTGAATTTGGCCTGCTATATTACCTCTTGAGAAAATGAATCTCAATGCAAAATGTTTAAAAGTTATGATCTATTCCACACAAGTTATAAAGGATTTACTCAACTTTAGGGTTTTAAATTTTATTCCCCCAATTCAAGTATTTTTATTTCATCCTGACTTGTCACAGTCCTAGAACTCATCCACCTATTAGTGGAAAGGAAATAACAACCATCTTGAAAAGTTGTTGTGAGGTTTAAATAAGCTATCATATATCTTAACGTAGTGCATGCTCATGATAATCAATAAATGATAGCTCTAGTTGATAATAGTTAAATATAGTATATTCAAGCTTTTCTACCTCCCCCCTTCATACTAAAAGTTCCTATACTTTCAGTCTGTCTTCCTCTATGGTCTGCCTAAACCACACTACCATAATGCATAAGTCATGTGTGGACACACCTCAGTATATTATACACATGATAGGACACGTGTCTTCTATCTCCTTCTCCTCAGCTGACCCTTAAATACTGCAGCCCATAACCGTAGTGAGTTATGCCCCAAATAAACTAGGAGCCAATGAAGACTAGATGTCAAGACTATAAATAAACTCCACATGTGATATATTTGCTAAAGAAGATGGGTCCTAGCACACGGCACAAAAGAATGCTGCTATTGCAGATCTACATTTGGTTAGCAAAAAATTAAACACCTGTCTTCTTTTCCCCAGAGATACTCCATGGAAATTAAAAGTGAAAATAACTATTTTAGAAATCACTGCAAGGAAAAATGTACACCCTATGTTTTCATATTCAACCCATGCCGAATGCCAGATACTTCACACAAACCACAAACCCAAGAGGTAAAAGCTACATCAGATGGAGAAGTCAAAAGTCCCCTCACGTTGTGTTGTTTTACAACAAATGATTGAAATGATCCTCTTCTCCACAACTTTTCCTTTGCTTGACTGAGCTTAAAAGGCGAGCATATGGTAAACATGACAATAATTCAAATTCAAGTGCCGATAATTAGTGCAAAATAAAACTCATTATCATTCTTTCCACCTTTTCAGTGTAATATAATGAAATGGAACTAGGTACCGTTTAGTATGAAGCAGGAGAGGCTTATGTAAAACCCAGTTAACAGTATCAATATTGTCACTGACATAATTAGACACAAAATATATCACTAAAGGCCTGTGCCCCATAAAGCCTTCAGGATCCCTCTCTAACTCACAAACATTTGGAAGAAAGGACTTTTCTCAAAATGCTTCAGTGGCGGGGACCACCTGCCCAACATGTTTTAAAAGAACACTGCTGGAGCTATTGTATGGGGGTACAATAGCCACCTCCACTTAGTCAGTCAACCACAGACCACATACAGAGTTATGTAAAACCGTCAGAGATCAAAAAGTACCACCTTCATTTGCAATGTTAACTTTAACCTCATAAATTTTCAATCAGTTTCCCTGGGGATCTTCTCCGTTTTGTTTGTTTGTTTGTTTAGTTTTTGTTTTTTTTATTTTTTTTATTTTATTTTATTTTATTTTTTAGATTTTATTTATTATTTTCAGAGGGAAGTGCAGGGAGGAAGGAAGAAAGAGAGAGAAACATCCATGTATGGTTGCCTTTCACCTGCCTCCAGCTGGGGACCTATCTGGAGACTCCTTGCAATCTTGTTATGCGCCCTGGCTGGGGAATCGAACCAGAGACCTTTGGGTTCGCAGGCTTCACCAATCCACTGAGCCACCAGCCAGGGCTCCTCCAGTTTTGATGTGACCTAGGAAGATTCTAGGCCTAGCCCAATGGACAGTCTTGACTGAGTTCTGGGTGGTGCTACCCAAGCAGCTGACTTTATTTGAAGTCTCAATAAAGAGCACACAAATCTATGTACAGAAATCCATGGTCTGGCAGAGGAAGAGCCCTCAACAAAGCAAAATAAAAAGCAAACTGCCTACAAAATCAGACTGAGAAGTCCAAACAACATCCTATCGGCATGAGGAGCCATCCATTAAGTTTTTTAGGATATTAAAATAAATGAAGCCCTGGCTGGTGGCACAGTGGATAAGGCGCCGGCCTGCGAACCCAAAGGTCGCTGGTTCGATTCCCAGCCAGGGCACATAACCAGGTTGCAAGCCAGGTCTCCAGCTGGGTCCGTAGCTGGAGCAGGTGAAAGGCAACCATACATGGATGTCTCTCTCCCTCTCTGCCTCTCTCCCTTCCCCTCTGTAAATAATAAATAAAATCTTTTTTTAAAAAAGAAAAATAAATAAAATAAAATGAATGGAAGTACTTTAGGAACATTTCATCTGACCATGAGCTAGATCAATTAAAGTGTGAGTGTAAGCATCGCCATGTGCCCACTTTCTGTGCAAGAAAGGTATAGAGTGGGTGTTGGTCTGAGAATGGTGTGTGTAGGAGCTGGAGGCAGTACATGTGTGTCACGGATCAGAAAACAAAAGAAGGTAGACCATTAGGATGCTATGTCAAAAATTCAGATAAGAGGTATTCCTGCTTTAAATTACAGATTTGGAAGTGGAAAGAAAGAACTGCACTCAAAATCAACAAAGTGAAGATATTTTGAATACAGGGGTGGAAAGGATAAAAATCATGGGTAGAATACAGGGCATGAAGATCGGTCACTGAATTGTTGCCATAAACTGAAAAGAGGATGTCAAGAGAAACACTTAAGACAAAATGCTGAACTGACTTTAGACATACTGAGTTTGGAGTCCCAGGACACATTCAATCGCAGCTAAGACAGGTGGCAGGTATGATGGGAAGGGTCCCAATGGCCACAAGACTACTGATGGGTGACACTAGAAAAAGCACTGGATTGATAAAAATTTCCCTGACAGGTGATTAAGTTCAAAAATAAGTTCATGAAGTCATTTGCACATGGGCATGCCATTTCAGAGTACCTCTAATCTCAGCATTGCTTAATTTTTAAGCGGTGCTTATGAAGACAGAAAGATTAAATAAGAGTCCCTCACATTCGGTTCTGGCAAATAGTGATAAAGTATGTATCATGTTATTTACACAAAGTTGATTCTTTTGCTTGAATTTACTTAGGGCTTTTAGTGTTTCACGTATTTTCCTTACATTAACTGATATTTTCTTTGCGATTATTCTTTGAGGAAGACCACACAATTTGTTTGGATCAAGGATATAAAGGCTGGACTATTGAGAGGAAAATTTCTTAGATTATAAAGTCTTACTTGATCTCCTCCTGATATTTTATGGTTTTGAACAAGACCACCTCAAGTAAAAGCAATCTTAGCTTACAATTCATGTTATTTTTGGCAACATGAAACACACCATCACAGACTAAAGAAGACAGCAGCTCACACGAATACCAAGTCTCTCCTTAACCATTTTAAAGAAAAGCAAAACTACTTCATGAAATTCAGTGTCCAGGGACTTAGTGGTATGACTCACTAGGAACTGTGCAATATTCTTTGATTTGTAACTAAAATTAAGAAGCATGTTGCCATTGATGTCTCTCTCCCTCTCTGCCTCTCTCCCTTCCCCTCTTTCTAAAAATAATGAAATAAAATCTTTAAAAAAAAAAAAAAGAAGCATGTTGCTTGTAGAAAGCAAACTCATGAAGAAGCTTAACAAATCCTTAGTACAAACTCTTGATCCAGAAATCAAAATGCCTACTCTTCGAAATACTGAAATACTATGGCATGCTTTCCTGTTATTACCTCATACTACTGGAAACACAAGTTTTACAAATAAAAAGTAATCCCTGGCTCATTAGCAGTGACAAATGCACCGTACTAAGGTGACATTTTTACAGTGGGGGAAACTGGACAGCGCTGTATGTTAAGAACTCTGTGCAATAAATATGTATTGAACAAATGGTGTTCAGCTCTATACCATTTACAAAAATAACTAAGACTTGATGACAAAGACATCATTTCTCTCTAGTTTCCAAATTCTCATAGCCAACAAACTTAACATCCAGGAGAGAGAAAGAAAATAAGACTCAGGACACTGGAAGGGCGACATACAAAATGTCTTCCCCTTCTTCATGCACCCCTGGAAACCTATGCGGCCAGATTTCTAAGCCTTCCTCTAGCCCCGGATTAAATCAAAGACAGGCCCCCAAGTTGTGTGCCAGCTGCTGGATAATAAAAAGTCCCTAAAGTAGTCTCAGTTCAGTAATTAAATACCCAGCCCATGTAAAAACCAAACTCTGGACTTCATTCAAAACGACAGCATTTCCTCCCCTGGCCGCGGCCTGCTGGGGTGGGGCAGGCAGGCTCAGCCTGGCGGGGACAGCGGACCTCCCAGCCCCCTGATAACTGATGAGCAGTTGCTTCGGACACCGGACAGGGAGCAAAAGGGGCAGAAAAAGTTGCAACTGTCCTGCAAAGATCGGGTTGGTTTGCTGTGCAGATGCTCCCAGCTGAGTGCCCGACCCACCAGTGGGCACAAGCAGTTGTGTCAACGGAGTCACTTTTGGATGCGCACCTGCCATTTCACAGAACATCTCTGGCCACTGTCAGTGGGAAACAGTTCCTTCCCATCCACTGCTCCCTACCCTCCGCTGTCTCAGCCCCCTTCTCCCCCTTTAGATTTCCCTGGCATGCCTGGCACATGGCCCTGTCTGTTCCCCAAGCTCCAGGGCGCACACCTGAGACTCAGAGCCACCTTCTCACTGGGACAGGGTTCGCAGCACCCCAGCCACATCACTTCCTGTTTCCTAATTTCCTTGCAGCCACAGCAGCCTCATTTCCAGGCTGAAGGTGGGCGTTGAGCTGGTGTCCCCGAACCTTGTTGTTTGCCCAGCCCTTAGCAAGTCCTAGTTTTGAGTACTAAGACTATGACAGTCCCATTGGGACAAAATAAGAGCCATAAAAATTAAAATACTGCATGTTTTCAAAATAGGATGCTGCTTCTAACTTTGGGGATTTGAGCCAGACCTTCAACTTGTGGACAACAGGAGTGAGTGTCCATGAGGCAGAGGAAGAAGGGCACATCCATGGAACGATCTGGCCTTAATTGTGGCTTCCTTTTTCAGATAGTAAGAATACTGGCAGTATTTACTCTTATTCCAGTGATGCATGAGTTACCAACCATTATAAATAAATAACCCATTAGCTACAAGGTAATGAAAAAATAAGTTATAATAAAGATTCAAAGTGAAAACAATTTTTAATAAGGGAAATAAAATCAATGCCCCAGGTGGCTGCTTGTTTTATTCACTTTGTAGTTCCAACTCTGCTAACTGATAAGCCAGTTATCAGACCTTGAGTAAGTCACATAATCTCTTCCACATCTGCCTATGTGGTAATAACACAACACTGTGGGGTGGTGCCAAAATTAAATGGATATATATGTGAATAAATCACAGAATATGGAATACAATAAACTCCCTACTGTTTGGTTGGCAACCGTTATTTTTATTACTGCTATCATCATCATCATTATTGTTAAAAATACTAAAAATTACATATGTCTCCTGGAATCATAAAATGTTAGAGCTGACAAGGCCTGACTTAAAAGTCATTTAGTAAAATTAATTTGAATTTAAGTTCATCTTAGCTCCCAATTTTTAAGCAATCAAAGTCTGAGTGCTAGACCCTGGCTGGGTGACTCAATTGGTTGGAGCATCGTCTCACACACCAAAAGGTTGTGGGCTCGATCCCTGGTCAGAGCACATACCTAGGTTGCGGGCTCGATCCCTGATCTGGGCAGGTACAGGAGGCAACGGATCAATATTTCTCTCTCACATTGAGGTTTTCCTCTCTTCCTTCTCCTCTCTCTCTCTAAACCCCAGTAAATATCCCCTCAGGTGAGGATTTTAAAAAGTTCTGAGTGCTAGCTTTTTGTCACTGTCAATATTTAGCTCCAAAATAGAATATTGAGGACACCAAAGAATTCAGAATGTTAAGAAAAATTGTAATAAAAGGTGTGAAAAGACCAAACTAAATAAGAATCCAGATGGAGAGACAATTACTCCTTGTGCCGGAAAGGAGAGGAATCTGGGACAGTGACCAGATCAAGTAGCACCTGAGCTGCGCCCTAGAGGTAGGTAGGAACCTGCCAGGCGAACAAGGGGAGGAGAGAATCCTAACAAAGGAAAATCATAAGCAATGAAACATACACTTGGTTATTAGGCCAAAACTTCCTGTTAATTAATCTAAAAATCTAAAAAGGTGGCCCCTTAAATATTTCCAAAAACAATTTGTATTTTTTTTTTATCTTTGAGTAATACTTTTATTCATATAATACTGTAATGGAATTCATTTTGGTTTATTTATTTTTTTAATTTTATTGTTGTTGTATTACATCCATCACAATTTGTATTTTTAAAATAGATTTATTGCATGAGTGCCAGGCTAGGGGGTGAGGGTGGATGGAATGGGTAAAGATAAGTAATGGGGATGTTTGTACAGCCCAGTGATTTTAGTTAATTCTACTCTGTTGCATATTTAAAAGTTGCAAAGACAATAGATCTTAAATAATCTCACCACATAAAATATCTGCCGCTATACATGGTGAAGGATGTGAACTTGACTCACTGTGGTGATAGATTTGCAATATATACAAATATTGAGTCATTATGTTGTACACCCAAGCCTAATGTCATGTTCCCAATTACACGTCAATAAAAACTTCCATTAATTGATTAATTTAATTAAACACTTGCTTTCTAAATATTTACTGGACAGTATTTCAAGCAATGTTAAATTAAGTGGAAAATATAGATAATGTGAATATATACAGTCCCACATAAATAATTGTTAATAACCTATCATACTTTGGATATTCTAATATAAATAACTCCAAGCACTTTTTCAGTAGTTCAAATTTGAATACGGCCTTTACTTAAGGAGCTCATTTACCATGCAGCTAATTTTATAATTCCCTCAGATAATTGCTTAAGAAAGTTTCCCTGAAGCTTATTTCGCTAGGCAAGTTCTGTAGAAATGTAAGCGGTGATTTTAATCATCTGGCCACTTCACCATTCTGCCTTCTTCCCATCCCAGTGCTGGAGGAGGAAAAATGTTGAAGTTTCACTCAACATTTTCACATTCTATCCCTTATACTACTACCTAAAAATGCATGTAAGAGTGCAGAGTTTTACCAAGTTTTTAGATTTACTAGTCTATTACCAGCTTTAGGAAAATACAGATGAAAAGAAAGCAAGTATCTTAGTTCACATTAAGCACATCTTAAAAGTTATATGGAAGCCCTGGCTGGTGGCACAGTGGATAAGGTGATGGCCTGCAAACCCAAAAGTTGCTGGTTTGATTCCCAGCCAGGGCACATAACCAGGTTGCAAGCCAGGTCCATAGCTGGGGGCAGGTGAGAGACGAACATACACTGGTGTCTCTCTCCCTCTCTGCCTCTCTCCCTTCCCCTCTCTCTAAAAGTAATAAATAATTTTTTTAAATAAAAAAACATGAAAATATCTATGGAAATAATATTAAATGAGAAAATTCTTCCAAATGTGTATTCTAATAGATGCATTTTTAAAATTACAAGAGGAAGTGAATGAGATGCATCACTTGCTACCAATGTGTTGATAACAATTTATGGTCCTTCAAGGATGAGACTGAAGCAAGTGTCATACATTAACGGTGGTCACCCAGCCACCACTGCCACATGTGTGGTGGTATGTACGTCCAGGCCTCACAAATGCCATTAAATCCAAAGACCTTTACGGTACCATGCTACATGCTACAGGGGGTATAAAGATAAATGATCTGGCTGTGGCCGAGGTGGCTGGGCATCATCCCTCAAAGCAAGGGGTCAATTCCTGGTCAGAGCACATGTTTGGGGTGCGGGCCCAGTCCTTGGTCCAGGCGTATGTACGAAGTCATCAATGGATGTTTCTCGAAAAGATGTTTCTTTGCCTTTCTCCTTCCCTTCCCCTGTCTCCAAAAATAAATAAATAAATAATTTTTCCATTAAAATAAAATAAAGTATATGATACAGCAGCTCTCCTCAAGGGTGGTCAGGTTCATACATACAATCACAGGGCAGCAAATATATAAGAAGCCCTAAAAAAAAAAAACATTATGCCACTAGCATAAATCTTCTAATCTGGAAGGATTAGAAGACCTAACGTGGGAACAGACGTTAGAGCTGGATTTTGAAGGAAAGCAGGATTTCACTGGGCAGAACGCCACATTAACAAACAAAGAAAGAGGAGAGAGAAGAATGTATTGTATTGGAAGATTCCAAGTAACACATTTTGGCAGCCAGAACAGTCTCAACAGAGTCAAAGAGCCTCAATCCGGGAAATTCCTCAGTGGCAAACTAAGAATTTAAATGCCAATGCCAGATTCCTCTGGAAAGGGGTGGAGGATGAGTGCAGGGAAGAACAGTAGAACCAGGAATGGAAAAGCGACTTCTCTTCTTTGAGGGACACTTGAACCCAGAGAAGTTCGAATGGATGAGGATGGCCACTACTTGCCAGGTACAGCCAACCTTCTAACTGCATGGACTTTGCAAATTCAAAGAGCAGTAGAAGTAGTCAAATATATGGGCTAGTTTATGGCATATAAATCATAAGTATGGAGTCAGCGTAAGTTTCAGATTTTTAAAAATCTGGATTTCCTTTTAGAGTGCTACTTTAATACATAATCAACAAAATCTACATCCAGGTACCCTGCCTCTGTAGTTGCAACTACATGGGTCTCAAGCAGGAATCTGGTTAGGTGAGTAAGCAAGAAATTTAGAAATATTTACTGCAACCTGAAATGCAGGTACGTCTATTTTCAGAATAATAAGCAGCAATCATACTCAGATTGCTATTACAGGTTCCTGGAACATAATCAGAAATAACAAAGGTTTTCAAATAAACTCCCACAATATGCCAACAATAATTTAAAGTTACATCTAATAGAGTGGAGTATGCAGATGTCAAGAAGACAGGAGAACAACCAGCCCAAGAAAACATAAAAGCAGGAAATCATTCAGGAACAAGGAAAGAACCAACGCTAAAGAAGAAACGCAGCAGCATATATAAGAGTTGAATAAGGCCTTTACAAAACAGAATTTGAATGCATGAAAAATGCAAAGCAGCAGGAGTGACTTAAGCAGATGTGTATTAAAAGCCCAAGTGTAGACATTCCAACAGTCAACCAATAAAAGCATCATTCTTTCAAAATAGAGACTTTTGCTTATCAACAGAAACTCCCTGTATACTCAAAAGGAAGCTTAGCAAAACCTTGGCAACCTTGGCACACTTGCTTTCCAAAAGTCTCTCAGAAAAGGAATTAACAGGAACAGCTCAGTGGCACCATCATACCACAGGTATTTCAGGATGACACAAATCTCACAATGACATCTCCAAACAATGACAATAAAACAAGCCTTTCTTTCTTGACAAAGCTTTCCCTTACCCTTTTGGGCACATGAGTCTCTCCACTCTCAGAAACATCCCTGTAGTTGGTTTTGGTCTCTCAGACCTCATTTCTAGTCTCCCCAACAGTGTGATCTTATACCCAACTGAGATCACAAAAGTCCTGGCAAACAGGAGTTGGTCACCCTCATTTTTGCAACCCCTGAGGGCCTGGTATAGAGAGTGTCTTCCGGAATTTCTTGAAGAATTGGAGACTCTGTCACTACATTTTTCTTTGTAGTATATTTACACATGCTTTCCTGTTACAAACTGTTCTATAACAAGAACTCCAGAATAATTATTTTTGCTAAGAACAATTACACTTCAAAGGAGCACTAACAGTTACTCTATTGGTTGTGTGTGCAGCCTTGGAAGAAAAACATGATATGAATCAGCATTATCATCCACTAATCCAAGAGAACTCATTTTCAGTAAGATAATTTTAGGCTTGAAAAATACATATACCTCATTTCCTTTAATATTAAAAACAAGGAAGAAATCATTTTGAAAGTAAAAACTTTTTTTTAGCAACAACAACACACAAAAAAAAAGCCATGTTCCACATTTGTAAAGGATATGTATTTGTTCTAAGGTTAACATTGTGACTTGGCTTAATCACTGATATTAGGATAGATCAATCACTTAAGCTCTTTGTTTTTCCATTTCATCCAATGTTGTACATTGGATGAAAATTTACAAAGACATTTTCCATACAAAGATTTTACACTAAAATGAAAATTTGGTGAACTGCTATTCTTAATGTCACTCTTCCTAATATTACAGACTTTATTCTAAGGGGCTCAAGTTGCTGATCCATACTCTGAAATACTAAGCAAAGGTGACTTCATTTGTCCCTGACCTCATGGAGCTCCCTGAGAAGCTATCTGAAAAATGCAATGTCAAGAGAAAAAAAATCAAAATAATTCATGCCTGAACGCAGAAGGCCACTGCTTCTGTAAGAGCTACAGATGCCTCCTTCTTTCTCAACACCAAGGTGAGAAGCTGCAGGTAACCCACAATCCCAGATACTATTTACCTCCATGTTAAAATACCCTTGGATAAGCACATTTGTGTCAAGCAGAAATTCAGTTATTTATTTCAGTTCAAAAATTAATTTTGGAATCAGAAAATGCTGGAAGTTCATTTTAAAATATTGAGAATTTGTACTATACATTTTTCCTTATTAAAAATTCAATCCTTTACAAGATTCAAATCCATCTTCTTAAAAACTGCTGTACTTCTGTTATGCATTTATTGGATTATCTTTCATAACTTCTAGAAAGACTGTGAAAAAGATCTTCTCTGGGCATTTATATTAAAAAGGGCACCAATGAAATGTGCCTCCTAATAAAAGAGTCACTGGAAAAAAATTAGTTTTTCCTAATGAAAATTAGAACAGAGGAGAAAAACCCTCAATGCATTTCTAAATGTCATAAAATATTTAGAAGAATTTTAATCTTATGTTTTTATAGACAAGGAAAATAAGAGTATGCAATCAAGTATCCAGCTACATTTGAATTTTAAATTTGATTTTTGCCTTAGTTTTTCATTACTCTGTATGTATAACCACCAGCTGTTTACCAGTCCAACTTTAATTTACCTTAAAGTTTTTACTCAAATTAAACTCCAAAAAATCAGGCCAATTATAGAGCTGCATTCCCTACTAGTTAAGTTAACAGCCCAGCTGACAGAAAATGTATTATAATAGCTCATCTTGGGGAAGAAAGTTCCCAAAAGCAACCACTCTAAATTGGAAACAGAAATATTAGTCCGAAGTAATCACAAATTAAGTCTAAATAGAGAGCTGGCGTTCAGCCTCCATCAACAGAAAGTAGCTATAGTTGTATTATAGTGTATCTCTCGTACAGGTGGCAAACACAAGGCCCACGGGCCAAATCGGGCCCTCTGCCTGGCACCTTGTTTCTGCGTGGCTCACTTAACTGTTAAGGAGCAGTTACATTTATACAGTCCTGAACTTACATTCGGCCCTTTGAAGGCAACCTCGAGCCTGATGTGGCCCCGGTGAAAATGAGTTTGACACCCCTGCTCTATATTTAACGTTTAACTTACACAGCCAGTATGTATATATTTAAGTTTTTCTTTGCTATTTAAAGCTAATTAGTAAGTTTTAGGAAAATGTCTCAGTACATTTCCATATAATTTATTTCCAAAAGAATGTGTCATAATAACACTTATATTTTTCCCTGGTTAGTACAGGGGTAAAAATACAGGGAGCACTGTTTTTAGCAAGAGTTGGTTTGTTAAGACTACTGCCTTTCTACAGAAGTTTTATTTAGGCTTTTTCTTAACTTTTTTAAAAGGTCAGTAAAACTGTAAAAGGAAAGGAGGAGACTTAATAAACAAGTTGGAAGGGGAATAAACCCAAGCAGGTGAAGACATCAGTCAATTCCAGGCATGAATTACCCTCCTGATTCTGGAGGCTGAGGAAGGAAGATTTCTCTGTGAGATTATAAACAAACACTTCCACAACAGTAACTCCACAGCCCCTTTTTCTGTTCAGTCTCTATTTTAAGGCCTTTCTAATATAATTCCTTTGCGCTGGGTCCTTGCTTTATTTTTACACCACCGGTCTTATTCTCTCTCAATAAAAATTAATTTGAAAAAATGATGGATGAAGGATGGTGCCAAGAAAAGTCAATTAATAAATCTTGAATCTTTTAATTACGTTGATCTTTGTAACTGCTTCCTTAAAAAATCATTTTAGGTAATGCATCAGTCAAATCAATTTTTTCAAAACTAATACAGGAAGGGATTCCTATTGCTCAACAATTTCACGGGAAGCGTGCAAACAGCTAGTTATGAGGAGGTGGTTAACTTTGGTTATGATTAGCTACTGTGATTCTAGCTATCTTGGGACAAACATGCATCAATCAAGTAATGCTTGCTCTTATTCCCCTGAGATTTAAATTCATTTCCTAGCAAATCTGCTATGAAATTCTAGGAAGTACTCAGCCACTGGTTCAATGTCTTAACCGAAGGAGCAAACATCCACACACGGGCTTGGAAGCCATCTTGCACAATCCAACATCTGGGAACAACCGCAAAAGGCTTTTGCTGTCCAAAAGGGAAAACGGCCCCAGATCAAAAATCTTTCAACAAAAGTGGAAAGAATGAACGTTGGCAAGACACTAACTGTTTTGGTTAATAACCGGTTTAAATCAACATTATTAAAACAGAATTTTGAGAGCCGGCCATCAGTCTTATCCTACTGAAGCCTGGGCCAGGCTCCCAGCCGCGTTTACATCTCACTGGGGTTCACCCTCCCAAGCGACACCCCAACACCACCCTCCTTCATGAGGTTTGTAAGACCTCGTAATGGGACCGCTGGTCTCTCTCATCCACTCCAGCATTTCCAATAGTGCTTCATTCACTCTCTCACTGAAAAAAATCTTTATAACATACTGTACCCTTCTATCCTCTTTTACACTGGGTTGGTTAGAGGAGCAAAATGAAAATGCTAAATTACTTTTCTCATAAAAGTTAATTTAGTCAATTATTTATCTATTTCTGATGTACGGTGGGAAACATTCCTCAAATAATTTATCAACAAGGAGGGCTGAAATAAGAAATAGTCTACAAGAATATGAATCATAAAGATAAAGTCAGCAAGTACTTAATAAGGGTATTAAATAATATAAAACTTGGTGTTTAATAACTGGTAGGTGGTCTCTACAAGTATAAAAATTTAGAGGACAGCCCTAGCTGGTGTGGCTCAGTGGAACGAGTGGTAGCCTGTGAAGAAAAAGGGTCACTGGTTCAATTCCCATTCAGGGCACAGGCCTGGGCTGTGGGCCAGGTCCCCAGCTGGGGGTGTACAAGAGGCAACCACACACTGATGTTTCTCTCCCTCTCTCCCTCACCTTTCCACTCTCTAAAAATAAATGAATAAAATTTTTAAAAATAAACTTAGAGGACATAATATACAGCCTGTATAACTAGATGTTCCCATAATGTACGGTTTGTTTGTTTGTTTGCTGTTTATTAAGGTTCTTTTAATGTGAGTGCAAGCAAAATACTCACATTACAATATAAATGCTATATCTCAAGAGACAGGTCTCAAATATGTATCTGGTGTTTTTCTGTACATTCTACACTATTTTCTGATGTGAATTATCAAACTTCTAAAGAAAAAAGTGAAAAATTTATCTATGAAAATTTTCACATGTTGCATACTCCACCTCGGCATGTTTCTGCTCCACCCTTACTTTTTTAAAGTATGTATAAAATAATAAATATTGGAAAATGGGGATGGTGTTCATGACCTGGATCTATATTAGATTTTTCAAGAGCATACACAAGCCAGGAATTAATATACAATGTCTGTCCCACAAGTAACGGCTGCACCAGTGCTCAAGACTTTCAGGACAGACTTTATATAACAATTTCATTTAGTGCTTATGAATAAAACCATAATTTTAAAAGTTAAAACACCATATGTATAGAATCAGAGATTGAATGGAACACAATCAAAAATATAACAGACAACCAAGAAACAATTTTCTTCCAAAGCAGATTTTGGTGGCATAGTTCCCTGGCTTAGCTCATTTGTACATTTTGAAATGGAATCACACTGCACATGAGTCAATATTACAAAACCCGGTGCCTTCTTGGACTAAAACTTGGACTAAAGCTTGCCATAAACATCTTCAGAGACAGAAGAACTCAAGTTTTCACTGAGAACCCCTTCGTCACACATGTCCTATAGCTCCATATTTCTTACCACTTTGCTCTTTTGTGACACTAACAATGAGGGGAGCCCCACTATCTAAAGATCCGTACATTCTGCAGAACAGAATAAATTAAGTGTGGAAACTACCACTGCTCGGTCACCCAACTATCACAAAATCTCATATACCAGATTACCGTTACACAGACTCGCCAAAGGTCACAAACCTAACTTTGCGTGAGACATTTTTTTAGCGTCATTGAAAAATTAAAACCATCACATTATGTTTTTATATCATCAAGTCACCTGCCACAAGAAAACAAGGATACCTAAAATGAGACACCAGGAGTCCATTCAGTTTATAAGTATCAAGCAATATCACCAGAGCAATTCACTCAAAACCTTAGCATTTTATGCCTCTACATATGTGTGCTTTGATACAGACACATATGTATGAATGAATTCATAAACAGAGAGGAAAACAATGCAAATCTGCACATGACATTTACTCATATTGGAAGTCATGCCCACTATTAATGGTCATGGCTGGGAAAGAGCAGGTAGGCATGCATCTTTATATCTTTCACAGGTTTATCATTTACCATCACACAAAGTAAAAGACAAATACCCTCAGCTATCCAAATCTATTCAGTTCCTGTTTAGATACTAGGGACACACATATTCCAGACTGCTGAAAGACCCATCCTCATCAAAGGCCAGGCTCTCCACTGGAAGGTTCCCTCCTTCTCCTGGCTACAAATTTCCTGGGTATTTTTTTCCCAGGACCAATGAAGAATGTTTCATTACATGTGCCCAAAATTTTAGGTCCATTTCTAGAAAAATTGAACACAAAACATAAAATCTGATATTTCTCACTCTAAAAGTCAATGCTCATGTTGCAATCTTATTTTTCATTTTAATAAAAGGTATATCAGGTAGACTATATCAGAAGTCATAATGAAAAAATAAAGCAAACTGAAAGGTTTGGGACAATTAAGTTTTTATACAGATTCTTGGTCCTAATTTCATTTAAAGTATGTCTGGTGATTAAAACATTTTGACTTTCAAAACTAGAGAGGTTACATGACTTTTCCAGGAGGAGTGACTAACCATATGTTAGTTATTAATGGCTGTACATTTTAATTAATAATCAAACAAGAGTACTTTGAGCAACCTAAAATATAAACATTTTTGCATACCCAAAAGGGGAACTATTTGATAACTGGAAGGGATGGGCTAAAGAGATTATTACACCAAGTAAGAAAGTAAGTCCATTTTTTATAATCAAGCCTATGATAAAATATGAAATAAATTACAGGGCTTATCAGATTAAAAATTAAATACATTTGAAAGGAAGCAATAAGTGAATAAACCAAGTGATCAAGGGACAGCTCTTTTAAAGTGGAATGATTTAATTCTAAAGCTAATGGCAATTACCGATGCCACACTAGGACCCTGCCACCTTGCAACAATATAAAAACCTGCCTTATGGCAGGGTCCCCGGGGGAAATATCAGTGCATGGAGCCCTGTGCAGGCCACACCGAGCCTGAAAGGCCTGACCAGAAAGCCAGGAAAGCTGGTGCCTACAAGCCCCAATGCTGTAGCCCGAGGGCCCTGGTGGGAATCTGGCCATGAGAGCATTCCATATACCCTTTGAAGCTTGCTTGCCCTATGCCTTCAACTTCTTGACTTGTTTACTGTACCCGCAGCAGATGTTCAACTTTAACTCCAAATGAACTCACCCTCCCTATTTTATGGCCATCTGAAGTTTTTGTGTCCAACACACCCTGACCTGAGGGAGATCACAGTGCTCTTTTGCTACCCTTGAACAATATCTGTTTTCTAGAATCAGCATTGTTCAATATTGATTGATGAGCCTCGCTTGCCTGCTCTCTGCCCTTAAGGTAACTACATTCAATAAAAGACCTTGGAGGAAGGCAATCAAGGTATTTGTCTCTTAGACATTAGCCAGCCTTCTCTTCCCTAGCACAAGCTGCCTGGAAGTTGTCATTTCATCTGTGGCACCAGGAGATCTCTGTGGGTCGGGGGTATCCACAGGCTTGGACCACTCTCTCCTGGTCAAAATTTTTATGAGGCAACAATATAAAAATAAGATTGAGTGGGCAGATGCTACAAAGCAAAGGGAACACATTTTTACTACAAACCCATGATGCATGATGTCATCAGTAGTGTCTTCTAAAACTCCAATGTAAAAATGCTAATCAAATACAAATATGTTTAATCAAACACCAGTAAATTAAATTACAATGTTAATGGAAATTGGTTATATAAAGAAGTCCTATGTTGCAATTTATTGTAAAGTTCCATTTTTATCTTATCTATAAATTATTAATTTTATCTTATCCATAAAATTAATAATCCATTGTAGAGGGAACATCATTTCTTGAAAAGAAAATCACACTGAAAATTCTGTGTTCTATTCAGTTCTGCCACTTAAGTTGCTGTGTGATCTTTAGCATGGTGTTTAACTCTCAGACTTAGGTGAATTTTCACATCTGTAAAAGTGAGATAAAGACTTTTATCCTAACTACTTACCAGGCAGTTGTAAGATTCAAATGACATGATTTACATGAAAGTGCTTTAAAAATCCTGCCCAAACTATTCTTTCAATTTATTCTAGAAAATGAAGTTAATTTTCATTTAATTAAGATAGACCGTCAATCAGAAATCCTTCCATTTTAATGATACTGGCCAAATGATACTGGACATGTTATCCCATGTCCATCCTTGGGAGAAAAATTGTGTGAGAGAGTAAGCAAATAGATCCAGAAATACCACATTTCACAGAAGGATCCATAGAGTCAATAAAGTATCATGATCAAAAATAATCAATATATTTAACACTTTACATTGGATGTTTTAATTTATCATTAATATTTCATAACCATGACTGTTTTATGCTTGATGATATTTTTCTTTCTGGTCACACAGCAAGCAAAGTCAAATGTTTTATAAGTACCTTGCCCTTCTCTATAAAACAAGTCAAAATGGAAATCAACAGTCTAGAAAAAATAAAGCAAGATTCCTCCCTTCACAGTCTCCATCACTGAAAGTAAAGCTATGTTCATCTAATCACAAGAACGAGTTCAGTTTCACTGTTCGATTAATAAACCCTAAGGCCTCATGTGGAACAGAATTTCTGGGGTGTGATCCTAAAACAGTTATCCAGGGTTGACCCAGCACTTTCAGGATCTTCAGGTCCGACCTTGCATTTCTAAGGCTTCAGAGATCAACAAATATTACGCTGTTTGCCAGGATTTCCATTTCTGGACATTTGTATTTCTGCCAGACAAGAAAGTCTATACAATTTTTCTTCAAAATCAAAAAATCCTGGGTTAAAAAAAAAAAAAAGTAGTAATTTAATTTAAATGATTCCAAAATGCTTTTTAAATTTTAATTATGTAAGACTAATACTAAAAAAAATCATCTGGGGCAAATTCGGGGGAATAAAATGTTTTTGAACCTAAAGAGTCAACTTGCCATAGGCTTATTTGTGCCCCTCCCCCCAAATTTATATGTTGAAACTTGGTCCCTCAATGTAATAGTATCTGGAGGCGGGTACTTCGGGGATGATCTAGTCCTAAGACTGGAACCCTCACGAATGAGACTGGTACCTTTAGAGACCCCAGGGAGCCTCCCAGCCCCTTCTGGTAGGTTATGGAGAGAACAAGGGTGCATCTGGGAAGCAGGATGCAGCCTCCACCAGCCAATGAATCTGCCAGGGCCTTTGGCTGGGACTTCCCAGCCTTCAGAGTGAGAAAAGGGTTTTGTTGTTTATAAGCTACCCAGTCTGTGATATTTTGTTACAGCAGCACAAACAGACTCAGACAACACTGAGATGCAAACAGAAATTTAGAAAATCCCCTGTCTGAGACCCAGAGGACTTCCGCCCATAGATTAGTCCTAAAGAACGTGAATAGAATGAATAGATACTTAGATTGACTTTATAATCCACATAATTAAGTATTCAAAAATGCCCCCATGGTAAAGGAGGAAAACAAGAGTTACTCCACCTAGAATAAGCAAGATTTGATCTAAGTATTTCACTCTTAATCTCCAGAGAAAGCTAGATCAGGGGAATTGATTCATTTACTACAGCAAGCACACTGGTGAACACAATAAAAGAAAACTGTGACAAATGCATATGACATTTTAGAATCCAAGTTTACACTACGGAGATATTTTTACAGTATCTGTACCCATACTTTACTACAGATTTACTTTGTAACTGGAAATTACAAGATTTACTCTGTAACCTGGATAAAAAGATGACAACATTTATACTTTTAGTTGAAATACATTCCTTTTTCACTGTGAAACGCGTGTGAAAGAACACATGTTTCTACCTGGAAAAAATGGGATTTAGCATTGTTACACTGCTTCAACATTAAATAAATGAATTTTGGGGAATCCTAAATTAAATAGGTCGTTTTTCAAGACTCTACGCTGCTCTCTCACCCCATCCTAAGCACACACTCCAAAAATCTCATTTCCTTCTTACAGCCTTATCTTCTGTCCAGATAAACCAAAGGGCCAGCAGGGGAACTTAGAAAGCAGAAGGAAAACCTGCCATAACTCAGCCAGAAGCCACTACAAGGGCTTCTCTTCTTAAGTGTGGTTGCTTCACACCAATTCCCTACTCCAGCCTACTAGGGGTCAGATGGAGAAATCACAATTTACCAAATGTTTATTATACATGCAGATGGCTGTTTCTGTTTTGACTCTTTTCTTCTTTTACTTCCCTTTTGGTTTGTGTGGCTACGAACACTTGCTCCATGAGGCTTCTTCCTACAACACAGCACCTCACTCTCTCCCCCCACACCCCTCCTTTCAATACAGCCAACCTGGCTCCAACCCTGGGGTGTCCACTCACGCTTGCCTTCCCACACGACACCCCGATCCCACCACCACAGCTGGAAAACAAAAAACTTTGTGGTTTCCCAAAGACAAAATGAATTCTAAGCCTTGGCTTCAGAGGGGACCCTAGAGAACAAATGCCCCCAAAAACCTCAGGCTAAGCATTACTGGAGGTGTCCCAGGGAGAATAAAAGGGAAGTCAGGCTGCAATGGGCTTTCCAGCAGCTTTAGTAAATATTGCTAATCAATCACAGGAGATGATCTAGAAAGTTGGAATGTGCTAGTTGATTTGTAGAAGCTCGTAATAATACTCACATTCACAAATTATAAACAATCTGAGTGCTGGTTTCTATGTAATTTTCACTCTTAAGAAATGAGGAAACAGATGTCGTGTTCGTTAAGCATACAGACAGTAGGATTATAAGCAAGTTTTTGTGCATTTTCTAAATTTTCTAAATGATATTCATTACGCTAATGATCAGGCAACAGATGTCATGATAAAAATAAGTCAAAGGAATTTTATGTTGCATTTGTGTTACCAAAGATATTTCTTAATGCACTATTTGCAAATAGAGGTAGACAGAATCTTGTTTTGTCATTCAATTAATTAAACAAAGAATTAATGAGTACCTACAAACAGCCTGAATCTGTATTACCACTAGGGGTTCATATTTATGTTTTACAAACAGAATATAGTAGGAGACATAGGCTTGCACACATAGACATTTCAAAATAATGTGTTAAGTATTAATGAATCAAAAAATTACCATTTCACCACCATCATAGTAATAATGGATACAGGCAAGAATCATCAATGAATGCTAGTAGATAAAACTTTGACAATATCTCCTCACAAATACTTATTATTAATCTAGAAGAACAAAATCTCATTAACTTTACACTTGAGAAACCATAGACACCATCTTAACAAACTGATATAAGTTAACATCACCATGTAATGTTGTGTATCAATTACATCTCAATTTTTTAAAGAGTTAGTATTACCAGTAATTAGACAAAACAACATCTTCTGCCTCCTGATTTGAAGCACTGAGAAAAATACACATCTGTGGTGTTTCTTCTCAAAAGTCATACCCAAATTGATACATATCTTAAGGTAATAAAAGGGAAGAAAAGACAATGGAACTATTCCAGATTGAGAAGACTAGACAGACATATCAAACAAATGAACTGGACATAAACGCTAGACCTATGAAGAGTATCATGCAGACCACTGACAAAATTTAAATGGAGCCTATGGATTAAACGTTAATAAACCAATGTTAACCTTCTGATTTGACGGTATCACTGTGGTTATGTAAGCGTCTTTGTTTTTAGGGAAAACACACTTAAGTATTAATGACGTAGTAGGGCAGCACATCTGCAACTTTCAAGTAGATTTAAAAATTCACATGTAAAAAATTGTGAAGAGAGAACTGTAAGCAAATTTAGCAAAAAATAAATAAATGAAGTTAACCAATTGGAAATCTGAGCAAAGGAATATGAGTTCTTTATAATGTTCTTTCCATGCTTTTATGTCTGAAATAATCTCAAAACAAAAGCCATTAGAAATACATTTTTGGCGACAGTGTACACATTCCTTGAGTTCAGCAGGAAAATATTCCCTTGAAGTAGAAGTAAATTCCTTTAAATTATATCCTCATAATAGGCGATAACAAATGTGGGGTTATTTATATATATACATATAAATATGCATATATATATATATATATATATATATATATATATATATGCACACACGACCTTTCAGAGTCACCACACTAAAAAGTTGCTGAGATCTTACAGCAGTTTGGCAGTTCTCCAGGGGGTAACAGCCTCTCAGAGAAGAGCTCACTCTCCAGTAGCTGCTAACTCCTTCCTCTAATGCTGAGCAAAGTGTCCGACCTTCTCAGAGAACGACCACTGTCATTCCCAGGGAGCTCTATGGAGCTGCCTCAACTCCTGGTTACTGATGGAGAGCTGCCTGAAGAGGGCAGATGGGCTTAAAATCATTAATAAACCTTCTTTTTAATCCCTTCTGAACTATTTTAGAGAAAATGTATCTGCAGTTACTGCTATTTGGGGGAAAAATGTTCTCAGCCTAGACCAGAGATTTTCAACCTTTTTCCATCTTGTTTGCTGATCTGACAAAAAAAAAGAAAAAAGAAACAAAAGGTATAATTTTGATTCATTCACACCAGACAGCAATTGTTGTGTTGTTTGTTGCCATTTTTTTATTTGCCATTCTAAGGGAAAGAAGGTCAGTGCCCCTGACTAAATAGTCAAGTATTGCATATTTTAAAACTTCTTGCAACACACTGGATGAAAATTGCTGGTCTAGAAAGTAGTCAAAACAGCTACAGCAATAGGGGGAAAAAACCCTGCAGACTCTCCCATCACACCCTAATCTTTCAACATTATAAACAACTACTCATTCTGCTTTATCTAACAATTAAAATGATCATAAATTGATTTTTCAAAAGACAACTTCCACCTTTTAATTTTCATAATCAAACCTTCCACCTGAAGATGTGCATAGTCCAATAATTAGATCTTCTAGAAACTATTATAAACTTTTAACTAATACAGAATTAAACCAATAATCATTTCTATTAATCTGACCATGGTAAAAAAAAAAACCCTAATAATTAATTCAAGCAATGTTTGTGTTCACTTTTCTCTAAAAATATCTCATTAACTATGTCTTTGAATATTCACTACTTCTAAAATAACCACCTTAACAAAAGCCTAGTCACTAACAAATGTCTAAAGGTGAAAAAAAGGAATGTTCCATTCTAGATATACAGAAAGACACAACTTCAATCAATGTCCTCGAAAACACCTGCTGTTTTAGGAAGTATAACCATGAACTTGTAGCTAAATTGCCTAGCAATGATATATCTAAAAGGGAAGAACACACGAGGCCGTAAAACAGTGAAAGTTAAGTTACGAAGAGTAAAAACGACAAAAAACTTTTACAATATTAAGACTTGCAGGTAAAACCATAGCCTGGCTCCTCACTTATGTTTTGTAGCAGTTTAATGTCAACCTCATCTACTATAGATAAGTAAGTGATTAATCCAATTCCCTTAGATTCACTTTTTAGAAAATGTAAAAATCATTTCCTTCAGTTATGTACCTGAATAGTAAAATGGGCATTTGCTACAAGATTAAAATAGTTGCAGTTTAAGGTAAGTTAAATGAAGTTACATTTTTTAGTACCACATGTTTAATGGTTTATTTTATAGTGGGCACCATCACTTGAGAACAAAAAGCTTATTTGCCGCTGCGGGTGAAGGTAAACGCCAGTGACAGAACTATTAATGTTTCACTTTGAAAACTCTATAAATATATTTCACATGGGAAAACATCTCCAAACTAATTGCCTTGAGATAATTTCAGTTTCTTGATGGAAACTTCAGGTAAAATTTGCCATATCTAAATATTTTTATGCTAAATTTTATATAAAATTTGAGTTCTTACTGTGTGTATGCTGATATTATTCACATAAAGCCAAGTATTGTGATAAAATTGATAATTTTTACTTTTTTTAAGATTTTATTTATTATTATTTTTAGAGAGAGAGGAAGGGAGAGAGGCAGAGAGGGAGAGAAAGGAACATCAATGTATGGCTGCCTTTCACCTGCCTCCAGCTACGGACCTGGCTGGAGACCTGGCTTGCCACCTGGTTACATGCCCTGGCTGGGGATTGAACCTGTGACCTTTGGGTTTGTAGGCCAGTGCCTATCCACTGTGCCAGAGGCTAATTTTTACTTTTAGCAGTTCATATTTAATATTATTACCACCCTGAATATGTTATTTATAACTGTAAGCCTCATATGCTTGCTCTTTTAACCTTTTGTTCTTTCTCCCATGCAAATCAGACTTCACTCAAAAATACTGTATTAATAATGTAAAGTAATATGGTTGGCGTGGAGAGTATCTAACAGAAATTATAAATCACTGTGTCTAAATCTTGGTATAAATCGATAAATATCTCACTTGTAGTTGCTTAAAACACATTCTTCAATCTAGTCCTCTTTCCGTCCATTACTAGTTCTGCTTTGCTCCCTGTTTAGAAAAACAAATACATTTTTAAGAGCATTGAATCAGTGTGACCAGCAGAATAATGTCCTCTCTAAAGACCGGCAGGTCCTAATCCCCAATATTTTACATGGCCACGGCACTCTGCAGGTGTTGGGGAGATTATCCTGGGTTATCCCAGTGAGACTGACGTAAACCCAGAAGTTAGAACGGAGAGGCAAGGGTGTCAGAGAAGAAGATAAACGTGGTAGAAACAGTCGGAATGATGCAAGTGCTGGGCAGGAACCATGAGCCCCGGCCGGCCCCAGGGACAGCGGAGGAGTGGATCCGGCCCCTGCAGGAATGCCGCCGGCCGGCACACTGACTTTGGACTCACCAAACCTGCGCCAGGCTTCTGGCTTTTGGAACTGAAAGATAATAAATCTGTGTTGCTCTCAGGCTCTAAATCAGTGCTAACTTGTTGCAGTAGCAAAAGAAAACTAATACGGTCATTTTAATAAAATGAAGTAAGCTGGTGTGCATACAACTGTCGGAACTCCTTGGAAGGTAGTCTACTCAATGTTAAAATGAATGTCTGACTTCGAACTGTATCTTTTACTAAAGGATTCTTTATGCTTAATGAGGACTCTGAAAACAGCACACAATGATATTAGACAAGCATATTTTGACCTACTTACTCTGAGTCAGGCTCAAGTATTAAAAAGAGGAACAACAGAAATATATAAAATCAGAAATCCCCATCTTCTGGAGATTATGTTACATGAAATAAGCCTGTCAGAGATAGACAAATACCATATGATTTTGCTTAGACGTGGAATCTAATGAACAAACTGAGCTAACAAGCAAAATAGAGACAGACTCGCAAATGGAGATCAAGGTGGCAGATGTTGGGTGACGGAGAGAAAGGTCAGGGGGTACAGGGATCTGGCAAAAAGGACTCATGGCCAAGGACAACAGTGTGGTGACTGCAGAGGGAGGGGCGTAAAGGGGTTAAATGGTAATGAAAAAAATACTATAAAAGTAAATTAAAAAAAGAAAAAGCAAGCCCCATCTTTAAGAAGTTTTAAAGAGTCGTATAAGTGAATGAACATTGACAATAGGGTAAAAAGCGCTTTCCTTGAGAGCAAAGAAAAGGGTATTTTGATTGGGGGTGGAGGGCACACAGATGAAATTGTTCAGTCTTCAAGAAGAAAAAGGTCCCTTGAGATGTCTGAGGCTAAGCTGAGCCAGGTCACATCACGAAGTGGGCAGGAAGCCATACACACAATTGGACGTCATGGTCCAAGTAATGAGAAAACAGCTGGGGATTTTAACTAGTACAATGATGAGCACAATTCAATTTTCTTTTTTAAAGATTTTATTTCTTTATTTATTTTCAGAGAGAAGGGGAAGGAAATGAGAAAGAGAAGGACAGAAACAGCAATTTGCAAGAGATAGATCCATCAGTTCCCTCTCACACACACCCAACTGGAGACCTGGCCCTCAACCCAGGCACGTGCCCTGACTGGGAATCAAACCAGCTGAACAGCACTCAATCCACTGAGCCACGCCAGCCAGGATAGCACAATTAAATTTCAGAAGAAAAAACAGTGCCTGTGATATAAAAAATATGAAGACTAACTTAAGAGCAGGAAATACAAATTGAAGACTGAACCTATGTTTATACGTCCATATTTTAATATTAATTCACAGTCAGTAAACATTTACTTCTATCAGACAGATGATAAAAAAGAGAGTAAGACATGATTATTACTTTTGAGATACAAAGAGTTATGTATACAACAACTGCTTTATGTATGCAAATTGTTTACAAGGAAGGCATCTATCTCTACTTTAGGGTACGCATCTAGAAACCATATTTTCAAGAGTAGACACCAAATACCGCAAGATACCATGGATTCATATGAAGAAACAATTATTATGTGCAAACTTCTCAAAATTACAACCTAATCAATATCAAGAATAAAAATAGAGGAATTACATCTTACAAACATTTAAACAGAAGTACCTTAGAAGCATTATATTTTTCATGTTAATAAGATTAAAAATGTAGTTTCTTATTTGCCATAGGCCAGGAAGGTCAATGTACCACATGCACAGGTGGCACACTATACCTACTATGCTGCAAAATTATGAAATGATGACAATCTGAACTAATTTAAAATTGCAAGCTGTAACTCGATCCATTAAACCCAGAAACAGAATGGCAGCTCTACAGTACAGCTTCCCTAATCCTGCCCGTAAAAACCAGTCACTGCATTCCTTACTCCCATTGCTGTTTGCCCCCTGAATTACTGCAGTCATCACAATTTGATCTGTGTTACAGTTGAATTGTTTGTGTCTGTTTCACCCATAAGAAGACAAACTACACTCATTCTGCCCATCATTGTAGCTAATGGCATGGTGTAGCTATACTTAATACGTAAGCTCAATCAGTGTGCTGAAGAGAACTCAGCTAAATGTACTTATTAATAATGATTAGTCATCATTTCCATTTGAGAGGGCTACTCAGTGGTTTTGGCACCTACTTGGATAATTTATAAACATCATAATATATTTATTTTATATATATAGTAGTTCCTCATTGTATGAATGAGTAGCCTCAAAATAAAACAAAATCAGGTCTCAAAGAGGAGGAAGTGATATTTAGTTTCAGCAAATGCTGTTTTACATTTAACGTCTAAAGAGTTTCATGCTCTACCAACTGAGCTAGCCGGTGAGAGGTTTCATTTCACTTCTTAAAACTGGTTTCTTCTTCCTTGAAACAGGACTAATAATAAAACTCATTCATAGAATCATTTTAGGACTAAACAAAAGAAAACATCCAGCAGAGAATCTAGCACATGATGTTCATTAAACCTTAGCCACTATAATTATTATAATTAATGTTACTATTAGTAAGATACTCATGATCAACAATAAAAATACAGCAATGCTAGAATACCCCAAAATAGAAGTGTAAAACTACATACATGTGGTTCTAGAAGACAATCTAAAACCAATATTTAAATTTGAGTGTGGCTTACTTGGGAGAAAAAGATAAAGAAAAGGTAGTGAAAGGAGAGAAAGAGAAACAATAATCAAACAGAAGACAGTGCAGACTCCGACCCTGCCAGGGCTGAGAACTCTTTTCAGGACCCTGGTCTAAGCTACAAATAACACTACCAGTTGGCCTGATGACAAGCACCATTATGGATAAACTGTTACATGTATCATTGATCTGTTATTGTACGAAGTGTATCATAGGTCCCCTGAGCTTCATTTCAGAGACCCCCTCATTGGGTGTGGGCAGATGAAACATTAATACAGTGGCCAGAATACAATGACAACTAACTGTATAGATGGGATTTTTTCTTTCCTCTGTTTGTTGTCGTTTTTAATGTCTATGCAAAGAATATAAAAGTTAGAATGATAGGCACAAAGGCAGCTAGATTTGCCAGAAAATCTGGTTTCTAGCCAAGGTTTGAACTTTTCATATGAGTTTATAAAGTGTTTCCGACCTTTGATTATAATCATCTGGAAGTATCACATACAGTGCTACATAAAACAAAAACATAATTACATATAAATCCAAGCATACTGCCAAGCGTGAGCAAGGTCAGGTACATGGCTGGAAAAGTCCTCGTTGTGACTTGTGCAGAATAGAGGGAGCAGAATAGTATCAGAGCATCGTCAAACACTGCCTTCCAGTCACCACTCCAGAGGTGAAGTCACACTGCAGGATGCCCACCACCTTCCTTCCCTTCTTCTGCATCAGCGCCTCTCCATGAAGGGAAAATGAAGGCCGGTCACCAGAGTCACCAGGGGGGCATTTTCCTTTCACTCTACAGAGACCAGCTATTCCCTTTAAGAGCCCGCATCTGAGAGCACCACTTTGCATGAACCATGGAGCCCTGTCTCTACTCAGAATCGTAGTCATCAGCAATCACCGAGACCAGGAAACACCAGGCTGCAGGCACAAGCCTTCAGCTGCCTTGCTGAGCATGTCAAACCACCGGCAACTCTGGCAATTAGAACATAAAGACATGACAACGCACTAACTTTCATAGTTTGCTGAAAGCATTTTATAAGCAGAGGAAGTGGAGGAAAAGGAACATCTGAAAAAAGCTGTTGCTGTTAGAGTAGCAGAAGGCCAAAGGCAAGTAACCACTGATCCTGGACATGCCCAAATGCTCAACAAAGTAAGTTGTTGGGGAAAAGGTAAAAGAATGTAGTTGTATAAATCAAATGATACTCCTTAGTTATATAGATATAGATTAGGTATCTACATATATAGATATAGATGTACTATATATACATATATATACACACCATATAGATCTGTATATCTACATATAGTACATATAGTATGCATGTATACTACATGTACTACATATAGTATGTATGTATACTACATATAGTACATACAGTGTGCATGTAATACATACATAATATATATACTATATGTAGATACATATATATGGTACATACAGATATATATAATACATCTATATCTATATATGTAGATGCCTAATCTATATCTATATAACTAAGGAGTATCATTTGATTTATACAATTACATTCTTTCACCTTTTCCCCAACAACTTATTGAGCTACAAAACAACTCAAGGAACAAAGAACATATTAAGTAAAATTCCTTTGTCTCTAGAGTTGATCATTTATCCTTGAAGTCTATATGTTTATTTATAAACCTAATTTCAAGTTTTGTGCATTGTTAATACACTAATTTATTATGCAATTTAATTATGTTTTAAGGGTTTCTTTTCTCAACTTTATATTTCAATATTGGAAGGAAATTATATTAATGACTACCTTTTTTTAGCATTCAAAAACTACTGAATAATTTCAATATTTATTCTAAAAATAATAAAAATACACTTTCAATTGGATTATAGATCATGTTATATCCATCTATGTAAATAAGTACATTTTCCCTGTGGCTTAAAGTAGGTGGCTGCCAAGAAAGAGAATATTCATCCCAAGTTTGACGGTCTTGAAAGGAAATCTATTTCCTACAGACAGCCAAAATCTCAGGTGACTACCATTTATTGATTGCCAGGCAATTTTCTGGGCCCTTTATGTGCAGTGTCTCACTTAACCCTCACAAAATCTCTCGGAATAGTTATAATTATCACCACTTTCCAAACAGTCGGAAAGAGATCATCTGCCCAAGGTCACAGACACTTAACCATGAAAACCTAAGTGTGGTCATCTCAACTATGTAAACTCCCAAGTTTGTGCTTTTCCTTCCTGCTATATTGAAATTGGTGATTTCTATTAATATTACACAGCCATCCAAAATATATAACCACAGAGAAAACTGCCATTTCTCAATCTTATATCTTTACAGAATTTGAAATAACCTACAGGAATATGTTGTACATTTCTGCATTCCATCCAGCATCCAGAACAATGAATGCACTGTTCTTAAAAATGCCCAAACGGTTACTGAGTAAGTAGCTTCAAATACGTAGAACAGAACATGTCCTTGTCTACATGGCCCGTGGCACTTCCCGTGGAGATTTGAATATGAACTGGCCAAGGTCCTTTAGTACGTCACTGAATCATATGTGTCAAAAGGCATAATAATGTCTGTTACATTTTCCTCAGAAACCATTGCAAGACTTCAATGAGATAATACATGCAAAATGCTTTCTAAGCTATAAAATCCTCTAAAATTTATGCATTAAAACAAGTGGTCACTATATTCAACCAGAGTGATTTTAGTAGTATAATATTTATTTCACCTAATTTGTGACCTATGATTGGTACAAAAGCAAACAAAAACTTGTGGTCTGGTAAAATTACAATTTACTAACATGAAACATACACAGAAAAATATATCAACTGATGACACAAAAAATTTCAGAAAGTGCCTGGCTGGTGGCTCAGTGGATAAGGTGCCGGCCTGCGAACCCAAAGGTCGCTGGTTTGATTCCCAGCCAGGGCAACATAACCAGGTTGCAAGCCAGGTCTCCAGCCAGGTCTGTAGCTGGAGGCAGGTGAAAGGCAACCATACATTGATGTCTCTCTCCCTCTCTGTCTCTCTCCCTTCCCCCTTTCTCTGGAAATAATAAATAAAATCTTAAAAAAAAAAAAAATTTTTTTTCAGAAAGTGAACAGATAAAAGGTTGTGAAATGTTGCTGTCATTTTACTGTCAAATTCATAATCTAGTTTAATAACTGCTGATTCAAAAGGCCCAAATCAAAGTCTAGAAACTTGTTTTTAAAAAGTTATTTAAAAAAATATTTTATTTATTAATTCCAGAGAGAAGGGAAAGGAGAGAGTCAGAGAAGAACAAAGACATCAACGTGTGGTTGACTTTCACCTGCCTCCAGCTACAGACCTCGCTGGAAACCTGGCTTGCAACCTGGTGATGTACCCTGGCTAGGAATCGAACCAGCGACCTTTAGGTTTGCAGGCCAATGCCTTATCCACTGAGTAAAAAGTTATTTTTAAAAGTTAATTCTATGCCCTGGATAGTGTGGCTCAGTAGATTGAACACTGGTGTGCCAACCGAAGAGTCACCAGTTTGATTCCCAGTCAGGGAACATCCCCATGTTGCAAGCCAGGTCTCCAGCCAGGTCCAGCCAGGCACATGAAAGTTAACCATATATTGATATTTCTCTCCCTCTCTTCCTCTCTCCCTTCCCCTCTCTCTAGAAATAATAATAAATAAAATTTTTCAAAATAAATAAACGTTAATTCTGCATCACAATTGCTTTGAGAACCACTTTAGCAGTCTCTCTGTCATAATTATTATCCTTAATCAAATCTAAGATGCCACAGATAAGATACACCTGACTGCAAATATATTAAAAAGAGGGGAGAAAATATATATCTTGTAATTAATGAACTAAACATAGTTCATTGAAGACCCATGTCTTTATTTGAAGATACCCCAGGAAACTACAGAAGGCATAATTTAGATCACGGTGGTTATACTTGTGCAATCCATACACCTCTAACTAGTCTATGGTATAGAAAAACAAAAAAAAAAAAAAAATGTTGTTTTGTGTGCATTTTTATAATCCCAGCAGGTTACTATAGCTCTTGGGGAACCATACTATAATATATTGGTTGCATAGATATTAACCGTTGTCAGAAAATTATCCTTTATACTATCAGGACCATGTGGTTTGGTTTTGAAAGAATTTTCTACACTAAAATTGTCCTGGGCCCAGGCTTCTCTATCTAATCTTGGGAAAATGGTCACACTTCACTGACTGTTGTTTCATCTGGGAACAAAAGGGATTGGGGTAGATTATTTCTAAAATTCCTTCTGAATTTAAAATTCTATCTCGAAGTCCTTGTTCTTAAACTGTTTCTTACATGTCAGCTCTTCACCTCCAAACTGATAATCCCTTACGGACGAAGAGTTTGAATAACTTTCTCCAGGGTGTACATTTGTGTACATACGCACACGCGCACACGCATGTGCCTAGGAAGCCCTGGCCTTTGCTTTTCCCACTGTGTGTGTTCTGCCCCTGGGCCTCTTGCCCCTTGGAACAGGATATGGATGTCGCTTCCCTTCTACCCAGAATTTTCCAGAACTCTTGATCTCAGCCTCAGTGATCAAGAAAACACTGTAAACGTCTAGCGCCAGGCTCCGATTTCTCTTCTTCTAGCTCTTTTCACAATTTGGTAATTTCCTGTACTCAAATGTATCACTCTGATCTTTTTTGAAAAAATCAATCAGTAGTTAGTATCTGCTACCTGCACTGACATCTAACTAATGCAACATTTAATTTCTAGTTTACATAGTCAAACAAAACAATGTGAACTGTACCAGTGTTGTTTTATTTGGAATCGTGAAAACATCAGCAAACCAAAACACATTGGCCATTTAGTCTTTTTTTTTTACATGTTTAATTGTATTTTTCCGTTATCATTTATCCCTTCACATCCTCTTCCCCCTCCACCCATCATTTAGTCTTATAATGTTAAAACTATAAATCACGCATTATATACATGCTAATATGATGTGTTAATACTACATAATTTCAATGTAATTGGTATGTAGTTATAATCATATATTATATATAGTTAAATATGTAGTTTAAATGTGTATACATATGTATAATTCTTATCAAAGACAAGAGTTTCACAAGCTGTGGTATGGATCCTTTTCACATTTTAGAAGTCATTAACGGGAGCAATGTGTACAAAAGTTCACATAATCTACATTTTCGAAGTCTGGGTTAGTTTGTTTTTAAAGTTTTCTAAAGTTTATTATGGACTAAATTTGAACTGAGGAATGTTTTGGATCCACTGGAAAAAATTTACCTGCTTATATTAACTCACTTTCTTATTATCGAAATAGTTTCTCCTGCAAAAATCCTACTCATTTCACATGCTTTATGGCTTACATTTTCGCCCTTCATCTATTCAACCAAGAACAACAAATAAAATAGTTATATTAATTAATATATTGAATATAAAACATAAAGTGCTTTTGTGAAGATAAGTAAAATAAATGAATTCAATACAGTTGCAGGAAACAATCAACAAAGAAAAATTAATCACATTTCTGCACTCTAATAACAAACTATCTGAAAGAGAAAATAAAAAAGAATTTCCATTTACAATAGCATCCAAAAAAGTAAATATCCGCAAATAAATTTAACCAAGAAGGTGAAATACCTATATAATAATAAGATACAGATAAAAAATTAAAGTAGAAAAATAAATGGAAAGATATTTCGTGTTCTAGAATTAATTTTATTAAACTGTCCATACTACCCAAGTGATCTGCAGATTCAATGAAATCCCTATCAAAATCAAAATGGCATTTTTCAAAGAAATAGGAAAAGCAATACTAAAATATGTGTGGAACTGCAAAAAGACACCAGATAGGCAAAGCAATTTTGAGAAAAAACAAAACTGGTGGCATCATGATTCCTAACTTCAAATTACACTCTAAAGCTAAAGTAATGAAAACAGCATGGTGCTGGCATAAGACAGACAGCCACAGACCAACAGAACAGACTAGAGAGCCCAGAAATAAACCCATGCATGTATGGTCAACTAATGTTTCACAGGAGCTCCAAAAATACATGACAGGGGAAAGGGTAGTCTCTTCAATAAATGATGTTGTCAAAACAGGGATAGCCACACACAAAGGAGGAAAACTAGACCCTTATCTTATACCACTCACAAAAATTAACTCAAAAATGAATAAAATACTTAAATAAAAGACCTGAAACAGTAAAACTAGAAGAAATAAAGGGGAAATGCTCCTTGACATTGGTCTTGACAACAATTTCTTGGATATAAACCCAAAACACAGGCAGCAAAAGCAAAAATAAACAAGTGAGACTACATGAAACTAAAAGCTTCTGTACAGCAAAAGAAACCATCAGCAAAATGAAAGTCATAAACCATATATCTGATAAGGAGTTAATATCTAAAGTATATAAGAAGTTCATAAACTCAATGACAAGAAAAGCAAATAATCCTATTAAAACATGGGCAAAGAACCTGAAAAGACATTTTTCCAAAGACCTACAGAGTGCCACAGGTACATGAAAAGATGATCAACATCACTAGTTGTCCAGGAAATGCAAATAAAACCACAATGAGATAGAGTATTGCACCTATTAGAATGGTTATTATCACAATGAGATAGGGTATCGCACCTATTAGAACGGTTATTATCAAAGAAAGATAACAACCATTGATGAAGTTGTGGAATAAAGGGAACCCTCTTGCACAGTTGGTTGGAATGTAAATTGGTACAACAATTATGAAAAACAGTAGGGAGGTTCCTCAAAAATTAAACATAGAACTACCATATGACTCAGCAATCTCACTTCTTGGTACACATCCAAAGGAAACAGAATCAGGAATTCATAGAGATATCTGCATTTTCATGTTCATTGCAGCTTTATACACAACAGCCAAGAGATGGAAACAACCTCAGTGTTCATCAACAGATGAATAAAGAAAATGCTGTCATATTATTTAGCCATTCACTCATATGTGGGATGTAACTGAAAGCAACAAATGAACCAACAAGAAAAACAAACTAAAACGCATAGACACAGACAATGTTATGTGGTTGCCAGAGACATGAACCAAATGCAAGGCATGTTCCTTGATTGGGAAGAAGAGAAACAGCTATAAAGAACATTTCTGGGACAATTAGGAGGAAATTTTGAATATACATACACTCTGTATAGATAACTTTACTATAGCAATGTTACTTAAATGTCTTAGCTAGAATGGCAGGGTGGTTGTGGAATAAATTAAAATATCCTTATTTTTAAAAATATACATACTCAAATATCATCTAAAACTGACTTTCAAATGGTTCATCATTTAAGAACGGAGATAATACAATATCCCAAAACGTTAACACTTGGTGACTCTACATGAAGAGAATACTGTATAAATAGTACTTACAATTTTTGTAATCATGGCCTTCAGTTTATTCTTCTATAACAATCAGTAACAATAAGAATTCCCTTTTGTAATATCATAAAAAAGAAAGTGTATTATACCCAGTGTTTACACATGTGCAATGAAACTAGAACTCTCTTAACTCCTAGATGCAAAATAAATCTGTGAAAGCGTCAGGAAAAACAACTTGAAAGTAGATATGTATGAAGTGGGGAGCAAAAATACAAATTTCTTTATTAAAAATTATGTATTTATTCTCACACTTAAACTTCAGTCACCTTCAAAGTAATCTCCATCTGATGCAATATACCCTGTGAGACCTTTTTTTCCCACTGCTCAAGTTTCTGAACTTATCAGTTTTGATGACTTGAAGTATTTCTGCCAGGTATTTTGTTTGTTTCACCTTTTTTAAAGATTTTATTCATTATTTTTAGAGAGAAGGGCAGGGAGGGAGGAAGAAAGGGTGAGAAACTCAATGTATGGTTGCCTTTCACTGCCTCCAGCTACCGACGTGGCTGGAGACCTGGCTTACAACCTGTTTATGTGCCCTGGCTGGGAATCAAACCAGTGACCCTTAGATTCACAGGCCAGCACTCAATCCACTGAACCACACCAGTTAGGGCCTTGTTTCACCTTTCTCACACTGGCAAAATGTTTCCCTTTGAGGACTTTTTCCCTCTGGGGAGAAAACAACTCTTGGTGTGAGATCAGCTGAATAGGGAGGGTGGAGCACGGGGGTCATGCCATTTTTGGTCAAAAACTATTGATGCGTGCGGACAGGTGCACTCATAACCACCCATCATGAAATGGGCAAACATGTTTAAGAGTCTTCAAATTTTTTTTTACTGAAGCTGAACACAACCTCTCACAACGCCAGCTGATACACCCATACAGACAGGTTCTAGAACATACCTAGCAGGGGAAGCCAGTACTACAAGGGGTCTGCCCTCCAGAAGATAGATAATTCTGGGTTTTGGGGGGTTCCCCCTCATAGAAGAGCCAGTAAAACCTCTCTCAATCCTTCCAGGCTTCCACCACTGATAATAAAAATCTAAATAAGGAAATTTTTGCCTATAAACATCCCCCAATATTTCTAGGTTTACCACCTACCAAGTCCATAGACTGAAACAAGTAATTCCTATAACCAACCATGCATGTCTTAGGGCCTAGCTACAGTTATACTTTGGATCACCTATGCCCCACTACATTAACAGAAAAAAAGACTTCAGCCCTTAAACTATAATAATTCATTAGTTAACCACAAACCATAAGCTCTGGTGCAACCAGGCTCCCATTCCCTAAGGACCTGAGGACAGAGGCCTTCTGCCAAACTTCCACTCTGCCTCTTCCTAGTTTAAAATTAAAATTATCTGGACTAACTTGAGGTCGAGCAAGTAGAAGTCAAATATTAGTGAGCCTGTCATATCCAGAACTATACTGTGCCCTTACTTTTTACTGAATGTTATTACAGAAACGCATTAAAAATGCAATGTTATGTCAAGTCCCAAATGAGAAATTTTAGTTAGAACTGAGTGTTAAGAAAAATTGTTTCCTCTGCTTTTATATTATTTATCAGATGTACCTTAATGCTCTGCTGCCTAACAATCAACTATGACATTGAATAAAAATGACAGTAACACTTACAAATTATATATTAGCTTCCTTCTCCTTTTCTTGGTCTTGATCTCTATTTCTATTTTGCTTATAGTCTTAATTAAATGTCATTTCCAAACTCCTTTTGGAAAAAATCCAAGTAGAAATGAATTCAGTGAACAAAATTTAAAAGTACAACATAGTGGTGATTGTGCAATTGTCACCTCTGTATAGTTCTGATGCTACTGAACTATACTTGTTATATTAAATAGTGAATTTATATTCTAAAATTTTAAATAAAAAAAAAAAGGGTACAGCCCTGGGCAATGTGGCTCAGTTGGTTGGACCATCATCCCATACACCAAAAGGTTGGGGGTTTGATACCCAGTCAGGGCACATGCCTACGTGGATTGCAGGTTGGACCCCAGTTGGGGCACAAACAGAAGGCAACCAACCAATGTTCTCTCAAATTGATCTCTATCTCTTACTCTCTCTTTCTCTCTCTCCCTCTCCCTCTCCTACTCTCTCTCTCCCCCACCCTCCCTCAAATAAATAAACATTTTTTTTTTAAGATTATTTTTAGAGAGAAGGGCAGGGAGGGAGGAAGAAAGGGAGAGAAGTATCAATGTATGGTTGCCTTTCACCTGCCTCCAGCTACAGACCTGGCTGGAGATCTGACTTGCAACCTGGTTATGTGCCCTGGCTGGGAATCGAACCAGCGACCTTTGGGTTCGCAGACTGGCGCCAATTCACTGAGCCACCAGCCAGGGCCTAAACATATTTTTTTTTTTTAAGTACAGCATTATCCCAGCAAGTAGCATATTTGGTTAGCAGCCAAACAGTCAAATTACATTCTCCACATTTTCACTGTGGTGTATGGAAAGAAAGCGAATCTGTTCTCTGCCATCTGTATTGCTTCTTCCTTCTCCTCGTCTTTGGTCTAGGATAATTTTCAACTGCTCATTTGTGTTTAAAACCCTTAAACATTCTTGTAGGCCAGGGATTTCTAAACCAGCCTGGTCTTGAATTCATGAGAATTCTATTTTTTCCAAGAACATCATTCATCTCATCCCACTATATAAATCAAGTGAAACCAGCTGCTCTGGTTAAAGACGCTGAGCAAGGAGCCTGAAACCTCTGGACGTGGTGGCGCTGGGCTTCCCCTCGGGTTCCCCAGCGCAGCGGCAGGCTACACAGGAAGCTGCAAGCAGACGCTTCGCAAAATGAGGAAAAGACTTTCTTAGGACATTTCTAGACAGCCACAACTAAAAGCGTATCTTATTCCCTGCCGATGACTTCGCTGCTCCACTCACATACAAGGGATGAAAGTGTTTTTAATAAAAATTTGGGTGTGGCTCAGCGGATTGAGTGCTGACCTGAGAACCTAAGGGTTGCTGGTTCAATTCCCAGGCAGGGCACATAACCAGGTTGCAAGCCAGGTCCCCAGCTGAAGGCAGATGAAAGACAGCCATACACTGATGTTTCTCTCTCTTTCTTCCTCCCTCCCTTCCCCTGTCTAAAAATAATGAGGAAAATCTTTTTTTGTAAATAAATAAACATATAATTAACAAATAATAAAAATTCAAGGATGGGTTAGAAAACTTATGAAATAAAATTTTTTTTTCTATAAAACACTCTATTGTTTTTATTACTACAATTAATAAGTGTTTCAAATTAGGTTTCCCCATTTTCACTGGTGTTACAATTCAGCTTTGTAAGCCAATGTGACAAGTTTTAAGAAGTTATGCTCAGAGCTTTATAAAGGTATGCTCATATCATATGTTCATTGTTCCTGAACATATGGTGCCATTGTATAATAATTAAAGTATTTTTGGTCATATATTCCAATATAGTATCTTTGTCCCTTATGGAAGAGGTACAAAAGTTCATTGATTTCTGGTTTCTGGACAGACAGCACCATATACTTAGTACTCCCAGGTGTTATAAAGTGAGTATAAAACATCTGCAATATAAAGTGAGTTTGCCTATTAAAAAGGATAAACACAATCAGGTACATAACAAATTAGTACATTTATATATAAACATACATAGATAATATATTTAGTAATATTAGTCTTTATGTAAATATGATATAAAATATATAGTATAAACATAAAATCTACAATACTATACAGTATATTTAATATAAATGTTACAACTAAGAGCCAAGTCAGAGAAAGAGTCCTAGTTTATGCTTGTAAGTAGCAAGAAAAAGAGATCTAATGCTTATTATTTTAAAGAACACCGCTTATGTGCAGACATTCTGTAAGATACTGAGCTTTTTCTCTAATATGTATGTTCTACTGGCTCCATTTCACAGACAAGAAAACTGAGGCTCAAATAAGTTAGTGATGTACCCAAGTCCACATAACCAGTAGCAGAGTAAAGTTCTGAATCAACAGATAGCAATGCTCACTGCAATTTAAATATGTTTTTTAAAAATGATGCACAATTCAACTTTACAGGCACCAAGTAAGGCATACTTTGGGGGAGAACAGAAGAGTCTGGCTGGCTATTAACCTTGGGAATTTTTCAAGTGATAGAAGTGTCTTTATCTCCTGGTAGGCCTCAAAGACCACATTTCACATAGCTTATCCTGACAAGGTAACTCATGTCCCTTAGGTAGTTTATGCTACAAGACTCACCAGAAAGACCAACCATGCAATTAGAGATCGGCTTTGTAAAGAACTTATACATATGGCCCATGGATGTGAACATAATCAAAAAGATTAAAATATCTGGTTTTTCATCCTTCCCATCCTCCTGTCTGTCGAACTACATGGTTCAATGAGAACTGGAGAAGCTTCTTAATCAACCTTCCCAAAAATGAGCTGACGAATATAAAACATGCAGGTCCCCTGGGACCAACAAGTCCACTGGCTACTAGTACCTACAAACCTGCCCTCCATACATGAAAGCTTATCTGTTCCCCTAGTTCAATCCTATGCTTAGAAGTCTATTGTGTTTGTCCTCAGTCCTGTTTGTACTAACTCTACAGCTGTTGTAATCATATTCAAATAACAAAACAGAATGTAAACTGATAAAACATGAGTCCCAAATGAAAAAAAAAAGTGTCTTCAGGGCTAAGGCAAGTCAATAGAAAAAAAACTTTGTCAAAATCAAGTACAGACTATATATATAAATTTTAAATGAGAAATACCTTTACATTCTGACTCCACTTGAACAGAACCTTTAAAGTGTGATTTACTTTTAAAATGAATCAGAGATTCCACTCTCTATAATGTACCTGTCTACAAAGAAAGGGCCTTGACCTGGATGTACCTCAAGAGACTAGCAAAATACACACTTGCCTGCTACTCAGTTGGCTTTTTATAGAGTGTCCAATTTAAACCACCTGCATTATACCAAAAGAAAAACAACCACCACAATTGCATCAGATCTGGTTCACTACAAAGGTCCAAGCTGACACAGAAGCCTGAGCATCTACAGACCTCAGGTGTTTGAAACAGGCAATGATTTCTCTAACATGGCAATTTTCAACCATTTTTTATCTCATGGCACACATAAACTAATTTCTAAAATTCTGCAGCATAGCAAAAAAAAAATTTTTCTGCATATCTGACAAAAAATACATATAATTTTGATTTATTCACACTAGATGGTGATTGTTGTGTTGGCTGTTGTCATTTTTTTTATTTGACAATCTCAGGGAAAAGAGGTTAGTGCCCCTGCCTAAAATAGTCAGTTATTGCCTGTTTTAAAAACCACGGTACGCCGGTTGCAAATCAGTACTCTAACAGGTCATAAAAACACTAAGTATAACAGAAGACTGATACACTGGATTTAATTAAAATTAAGAACTTCTATTTCAAAAAAAGCAAAAGAGAATAAAAGGCAAGTAGCACACTAGAAAAACATATTTGTGATAGGCATCTCTCTGAAAAAGGACTCATATCCAGAATGTTTTTTTTTTTTAATTACTACACATCAATAGTAAAAAGCCAAGCAAACCCAATTTTTAAAAAATTTTTTAAGTATAGTTAGTATATGATACTTTTTAAATGGGCAAAAGACGTTGAACAGGCCTTTCACATAAGGGAAGACCCAAGTGGTCAAGAAGTCACATGAAACAGTGCTTAGCACTTCATCAGCCATCTGGGAAATGCAAATTCAAAGCTCCGCAAGACACACTATCACCCACAAAGTTGGTTCAACTGGAAGAGCTGACAACATCAGACAATAGGAAGGAAATCGAGCTGCTACAGCAGTCACATGTCGCTGATGAGATCTAACACTCAGGAAGCCTGAGCAAAAAGACATGACCCCAAGATGTAACAATCCACTCCCAGGAATATACACTAGAGAAATGATTGCCTATGTCCACCCCATGACACACACAAAGATGTCCGCAGCGCCTGAATCATCCATACTGTATGATTCTACTTAATGAAAGTTCAGGTGCAAACAAAGCTCATCTATGATGATAGAGGATAATGATTTCTAGAAGGAGAATGACTATCTGCTAGAGGGGGCATAAGACTGTGTGCAGGAAATATTTTACATTTTACTATGGATGGTAGTCACGTGAGACATGTTAGACCTCAATTTAAGACTTAATTAGCTAATTTTTATTTGGTAATACAGACAGGTCTTAGGGCTAACCAGGCTTCCCTGATCTTGGCATTGGGGCCAGACAATTCGTTGCCTGTGAGAGGCTGTCCCATGCATTACAGAATACTTAGTATATCCATGGCCTCTCTACCCACTCGGTGTACCCACAGCCCTTGTATGTCAACCAAAAATGTCTCCAGAATTTGCCAAATGTGCCCTGGGGATACCATTCACCCCCTCCCCAGCTGAGAACCTCCAGGCTAAACTCTAGGTGAAACCAGAATATAGGAAACCTTGCTTCCAGCCTCTGAAAGTCTGGATTGGCATATTATCACATCATGGGTTAAAAAATCACAACTAAGGCCCTGGCTGGTAGCACAGTGGTTAAGGCACCGGCCTGCAAACCCAAAGGTCACAGGTTTGATTCCCCAGCCAGGGCATATAACAAGGTTGCAAACCAGGTCTCCAGTCAGGTCTGTGGCAACCATACATTGATGTCTGTCTCCCTCTCTGCCTCTCTCCCTTCCCCTCTTTCTAAAAATAATGAAATAAATCTTAAAAAAAAAAAAAAAATTACAACTAGAATCCCCGACCTACAAGGATAGAAGGATTCCAGTCTTTCATATGACACAAACAACATTTATCCAAGGGGCCTGATTATAAAGTGTACCTGGGATGCTTATAAATATGAATTACCAGATGCTTTCTCTAGACATTCAGTCGATCTGGAGTGAGGCCTGTAAATCTAAATAGTCAAACAAGCACCTCAGGAGATTTTTACAAGCATGCAAGTCTGAGAACAGCCCTCGGGAACAGCTGCATTTCACGTATGCACTTTAGGCAGAAAACGTTTGGCTATATTGCATGACCAAAATCCTGAACATTTCCACAAGCATAAATAATAAACAAGGCTTTTTTCCTTTCATCTCGTGCTAAAATAAAATAAGAGTCTACCAAAGCTGAAACTTTTCCCACATTTGGAAAAGCACAGGCCCAGCAAGTGTGGGTTTCCCGAAGGGCCTGTGAGACTGACACCATTTCTGCACTGCTGACCTGGCCTTCCAAACCCAGGGTCGCAGAAAGAGAAAGCACTGAGCTAATCTAAAGCCGGATCCTGGTTCTGATAAACCTTCCAGCCACTCCTTCACCTCAACAATATCGCTACTCACCTCCCCACCACTACTCCATCTCATCACCTTCTGCCCCTAACTGCAGGTCCCCACTTTCCCTCACCCCTGTAACTACCCACGGGCTCTTTCAGCACAGCTGCTCCCACCAGCAGGTCCCAAGCTGGTCTCTGCTCACTCCAGTCCCGGGAGAAAGCAGGTCTTTTTTTTTTAACCAGCCTCAGGTAAGCGTTGCCCTCTGCCTTTGCTTCAAGGTCATCCTCTTTTCACTAGTTCTTAGTGTTCTGCTCTCACCTGCTCTTCAAACTCGGCCCTTCTCATCCCCAAACGCTGACCTGATCTGCTTTCATTCCCCATTTCCTTTCGGCTAACCTGATTCCTGACACCTTCATTTACTTTCTCCAACTGTATTTCTGATCAACTGTATGATTCACTTACTACGATTCCCTCATAATGACGTATTTTTATGCCTGGCTACTACAATTTAAGGACAACAAGTGTAATACCGATAATAATAACAAATTACTTTCGTGCAAGTACTTCTTTTGTTGTAAGCATTATATTAAATGCTTTATATAAATTATCTCACCTTTTTTTATAATTCTGTGAAATAGGTGCTAATAATATTCCTACTATGTTACAGAAGAGGAAAAGAGACTTAGGTTCAGTGATTTACTAATTTTCCCAATTTTTTCTAGTCTCCATATTCAGGTACAGGTTTTTTGTTTGTCTGGTTGGTTGGTTGGCTGGTTGTTTTTGGGGGGGTTTTATGGGGTTTTTTAGTTGTTTTTGGTTTTTTACATTTCCTCTTCCAAAACAGATGCATCCTCTCTATCCAACTTCCCTACATCTATCCTCTTCTATATAAACACAGCATCTTTTGCCCTGGATGGTGTGGCTCAATGGATTGGCACTGGCCTGCGAACCCAAGGGATTCCCAGCCAGGGCACATAACCAGGTTGCAAACCAGGTCTCTAGCCAGGTCCACAGCTGGAGGCAGGTGAAAGGCAAACCATACATTGATGCTTCTCTCCCTTTCTTCCTCCCTCCCTGCCCTTCTCTATAAAAATAACGAATAAAATCTTTTTTAAAAAGCAGCATCTTTCAACAGTCCTCTATGGAAGACCTACATGCTTTTTCCATGTTCTTTTTTCTAAAACAGTGGTAGGACCATTCACCATCTTTAATTATTTAACATTTCCCCTATGTGTCTTTCTCTTCCAACTGCAATATACACCTCTTAAGGCCCAACTCAAATGTCATACTCCTGGACATATAGCACTGTCTTACTCAGAAAAGAAACACTCAAATACAACAAAAAATATCTTTTGTTAAAGTTATTTCAACAAAGCACTAATGAATAACAAATATTTATCAGTCATTGTGCTAGATGCTAAAGATGCAAAAATGGCCCTGTCTCAACTACTTTTATTTTATTTTTTAATTACAGTTTGCATTCAACATTCTTTTGTTTTAGTTTCAGGTATACAGAACAATGGTTAGAAATATCGCAGCTTGCAACGAGTTTACAAATTAGTAGTGGAGAGAGGGTTGCAAATGAACATAAACAGTAAGAATACGAGACAAGTGCATAATAAAGTGATAAATAAGGAGGATGCAGCAAAGAGGAAGAAGCAACCTTCAAATGGAGGCTGGAGGTTGATATCAAAGAAAATGTTTTAGAAAAAGAAGTGACCTGAGTGGCATTTGTAAAGGTTAAGAGACCACACCACCAGATGAGTGGCTAAGAGGACACCCCCCCACACACACAAAAAAAGAAAAAAGACCAGTGTGTGAACATAAAAATGTAAAAGCCAGGTGGGCATAAGAAATGATAAGTTCAAAGAGGCTAGAAGACAGAGCTGGAGTAGCAGGTTGGGGATAGGGAAAAAGGCAGAACTGAAACCAGGTTAAGGAGTATGGGTGTTCTCTGAGTAGCTGGGCAGCACCTAAGAAAGGAGAGAAACAAGGACTGAAACAAATGGTTGGGCCAAATATCCCATCACTGACCACAGAGCATTACAGACCAAACACTAACATTATACAATATTAAGCTGCACCCATTCATAATCTGTTTCCATAAACAATCAATAGTTTTTGATTATCATCTTCAATACTATCATGATTACTGAAGCCACTAGATCACAAGACTACATGTAATATTCTGAAAAAGTTTGGGGGTCTAGTGAGTGTCTGTACTATTGAAAGGAAGCAGCAAGCTAGCAGCTCATTTTCAGTTTACTACGTTTTTAAAACATGTTTAGTACTTCCAAAGGTCTTCAATACGTCATGCCATAAAAGAAACCCAAGTGAAAGCTTTAAAGAAAAAAAGGTTCACACTATCTATGTTTCTCACCACAGTTAGGAAAAGGCTGCAAGTGAAGGACTATGTGTTGATTCAATTACCATATGCTTCCAAGCTCCCATTTCCATACATAATGAGGCTATATATTTCTTTAATACTACAATCTTCAGAAATTACTCGGGGCTATAAACCTTCCCATTCTACCAACATGTTCTTTCAAAATGGTATGATTATGTTGCTGAGCAACTTGAAAATCACCATGGAGCTACTACTGAAAGAAATGTGTAACTTGAAGAAACCCATAAAGGCCATATTCGCTCTATTGATAGAAATTTTAAAATGGTAGAACCACTGCCATTCCAATTTCCTAATAACAGAGCTCTTCATTTCCTTCAAAGGTAGGTGTATTGACTTTAAAAAGTCTCAGACAGACTAAGAGCCACATTTCACTAACGAACAAAAACCTTGGTTGTTAAAAGTGATCCGTCATTTTTCTCTAAACTCTAGAACCAGCCCCTGAAACTTCCACATTCTGAGACATAGCGCAGATCGCGGTCACATGTCAGAGCCTGGAGTGGCCCAGTAAGTGTGTTCTCCCAACAGAGTCCCCTCGCATTTAAGGCAAGCTTATGCTACTACCACCGTTTGCCTGTTTCTGGAGAAATCACTGAAATCTCTCATGTCTAGTTGCTAACTTGCTAATTTTACACTTGATTAGCTCAACTAATATTTGTTCATGGCCACAGTGAAGCTGGTAACAACGGTGGTGGACAGGAAAATTAAAACACTCTCTTAACTATGAGATTTTCATGGCTTCCATGAGATCCAAAAATCACCTAAAACTCTGACACTGATACTATTATTATTTTTGTTTTCTTCAGGCCAACTAATTTTTTTTTTTAATATAAAAGCCAGTTCAATAATGGATAGCAAAGTGAACCAGAGGAACAAAGGCAAATGTGTCCAAAGTTCCAAGGTTATATGATACCTAAAATAACTCCTAAAGTGTATATAACCTCAAAAATAGATAAGCAAAAAATAAATAAGCAAAGTGAAGACTATCCTACTTATATCACGTGTGTGTGTGTGTGTGTGTGTGTGTGTTTCTTTCCGGGGAATTCAAATTAGAAACCTCTCTCTTACTAGGCAGTAGAGTTAATATGTTAATAGTCTTTCCAGGACTAAATGCCCTCCACCACTCAAAAACCTATGAGGATAGAAGTGGAAGGAGGAAAAAAAGGAAAAAAAAAATGATGTGGCAAAGCAGAGCTAAATTTCCCCCAAATGTGTCTGCAGCATCATTCTCCAAAGCTGAGCGAATCATTACCACCTTGGGCAGAGTGCCCAGCTGCCACCGCAGCCCCAAATGAGCATAAACAAAGCCTTAATTGTATCAATGACAGCAATTTCTTCCTGCACATCATCTCATCATCTGGGGGCCCTGCCTCAGCCCTGAAGCAGTACCCACCTTGGCTTATCCCCATCACAGACACCTCACTTCCCCGCTGCTCGGAACACCGCTCCTAACCCTGCCTGGGTGTCCTTGCCTCATTTCTTCCCCAGCACAGCCTCTCACAGTGTGACCACAACCGCCACCCATCGATATTATCTCGCTTGGGTGTAGCATGGGGACTAATGCCCATGCAGTGATGCTAGAACACAGCCTTATGATTAGAGGCTGATCTAGCACCTGATTTCTTGTGGAATTTACCCAGCTACTGATATGTACAATGACATTTTAACTGTCGTTTAAGCGACAGATGTTCTAATAACCATCCAACACCCGAGCATTTGGTAACTTAAAACACTCCCAATATTGCCAATATGTGTGCAGTCGGATACAGTGTTTTGACAATCGCTACAGAAAGCATACCTGTCATAACGACTTCACCAGAGGTGATGCCAAGACACAACAGTGTCATGATGGCAGCTGAGGCATCTTAACAAGGCTGTGCTGCCCCTCCCCCTACAGGGATTGTGGTTTCCTGAGCTTAAAGTAACTGAAGTTGGTTCCTTCAGTTGTAGCCAAAATCCTGTATGGGAAAGGGCTTTGCACCCCCTAATGCAGTGGTCCCCCAAATCTAAGCTGCACGCAAGGGCCACACTGGCTGCATTTCAGTTACCCTCTTCAATAAACTCCCGAGGTCTCACTGTATAGACCGGGGGAATCTAAACGAGATCTGTCCTGGAAGTATCGAGCCAAAATCCATCAAGTTAAAAATAATTTTCATGGACAATACTTTCAGGACAGACCTCATCTATCTGGGGAGGGGCCCAAGAATCTAATAAATGTTCATACTCTTTTTAAAGCCACCAAAAGATTCTCCTGTGCTCCCAAGCTGAAAAACACCCACATAGCGCCCTCCCCGGCCCACAGAGATTCTGACTTCCTTGGCCCCGATGTTTGTGAAAATGGTGGCCAATGTATTAGAAATCACAATTTTTTAAATTGTTTTACATTTGAGTTTTACTTTATGTTATTGTTGTTGTGTTACATTCATCTAGAAATCATAATTATTGACGAAGGGTGTTCTCTCTTTCAGGTATCTTCAGCCAGGAAAATGAAAAAGTGCAAATCACTGGTAATATCCAGCCCTTTTATTTTACAAATGAAAACTCTTGGTTTTGCCCCATGAGCTTCTCTGCTCCCTACTCCTCCTATCTGTAAACATTATGGAACCTGCCCATGGGGTAAAAACTCAGCAGTTACTCTCAACTGTCATCTCCACAGAAGGCCTTCCTTCCCCAGCCCATGTCTTGCTTTGGTCTACGAATACCAGAAAACTCAACTCAACTTGCATCAACTGAAAAGAACTGCAGGTAGGTGGTGACCAGACTTGTTCCCCTCAGAGCTCAGGCACACTTCCCAAGTCCATAAAGAGTGCCTCCTTATGCGGGGCAAAGGGAACCCTCGTACACTGTTGGTGGGAATGCAGGCTGGTGCAGCCACTGTGGAAAACAGTATGGGGTTTCCTTAAAAAACTAAAAATGGAACTGCCTTTTGATCCAGCAATTCCACTACTTGGACTATACCCAAAGAATCCTGAAACACCAATTCATAAGAACCTATGCACACCTATGTTCATAGCG